>PVIU01007030.1:0-95554 GCA_004026605.1 Ondatra zibethicus | reverse complement strand
GGGGGGGGGGGGGGGGGTGTCTTTGACCAGGAAGAAACAAAGAGACACCAAGATCCCCGAGTGCTGCTGTGTTGTTAGACCCACGTTGATCGGTTCACACCTCTGTGGCCTAGTAAAAGCCATTCAGACTTTAAAGGTGAACTGTATGAAAACTCTGATCAAAGGCTAATTAAAAAAAAAAAAAAGCCAGGCGGTGGCGGCACACACCTTTAATCCCAGCACTCAGGAGGCAGTTTGAGGCCAGCCCGGTCTACAGAGTGCATTCCAAGACAACCAGGGCTACACAGAGAAATCCTATCTTGAAAAAAATCAACAACAAAAAACAGTAACAAAAGCAAACAGATGCCAGGAGCCCTGTGTTCCAGTCCCAGGCTTCATTATCCCTCAGATTCAACAACAGGCCACACCAGGGCAGCAGGAATGGGGTCAAAGGAGTCAATGGCCCCATCTGAAGTCCCTTGGTCCCCAGTAAGCAATGGTATTGTTTTACCAGTCAAGACGCGGCTTTGCGGTATCACATATTGCCCAGTCCTGAGCTGGGAACCATGGACGCCATGCCCTAACCCTCCATACCTCACTGCCCACAGCTCTTCAGGGCTTTCCCACGGTGTCCCGGGCCCTTTCTCCCAGTGGCCATCAGGGTGAACCTGAAGATAAACCTCCCAGCACAGCGCGTCCCACAGTAAAGGCCACGTCTTTGCAGATGGTGAGCAAGCTAGAAGGATAAGAAGCACCCTCCTGGGCCTGACTGATCCTGCCTGTGGCTGCGGCAGTCTGCAGTCTCAACAAACTCAGCCCAGCCCCAGGACCTTTGCACTGCTGGTCCCATCGGCCTGCATGCTCCACGAGGCCCAGCAGCTGCTCAGTCTTCAGCCGGCACATCCTGCCCCAGGTCTGGCTAGCGTCCCTTTCCCCTCTCTCCTATGACTCCATTTCCTCTCTTCTGGGGACTCCTTCACGGTGAAAGATTATGTGCATTTAGCAGCACAGGACTGAAACAGGCAACAGTGGTCATGATGTTAAAGGCATCTACATCAAGCCTCAGCGCTCCAAGCTCATAATACACTCACATATGAACTTGATAAACAGAAAACTGACTTTATTTAAGAAAGTTCACTCCATCAGAGCTATGTGTATGACTTAACACCTAAAAAAAGGATGGTTGCCCCAACCAGTGTAGACTCAAGACCAGAGCCCCTCCCTTCCCTTCCTTCTCTGTGTCTTCAAGTTCGTTTAAAGCCACTGGGGGTCTTACTTTGTAGCCTGGTTACTTTTTACTCACCAACCTCCTACCTCGGCCTTCAGAGCACTGGGCCCACAGGCCTACGCCACCATGCCCAGAGAGATTCAGTGCCTAATAAAGCCACAGGGCATCAAAGAAACCCATTCCATTTCTACCATGTAAGTAATGTCACAGCTTAGCTATGGCCAACATCACCTGTACTGCCCAGGGCACACACCTCTACGGCTTGAATCCATGGATGTTTCCATAACCTGGAACATTCAATGACTCTCCCCACAAACATCACTTACATCAAGCAATACAAGCTATACAAAATCACTGGCCAGTTATATGATCATCAGCTGCATCAGCTGTGTGTGGCCGCAAATCCTGGAATCCCAGAACTCAGGAGGTTCCAGTTTAGCCAGAAGACCTAGTCCACACACTGAGACATTGGCCCAACTCACCCTGCCAGGCGGTGGTGGTGCATGCCTTTCATACCAGCACTTGGGAGGCAGAGGCAGGTGAATCTCTGTGAGTTCGAGGCCAGCCTGGCCTACAAAAGATAGTTCCAGGACAGGCTCCAAAGCTACACAGAGAAGCCCTGTCTCAAAAAACCAAAAAGAGAAACCCACCACAGGAATGTCAGGGCATGAAAGTTGGCCTGGGCAAGCCTCAAGCGAGCAGAGATTTTCTTGGTTACTGAACCCCTTCTTTTTCTCTGCTGCTCAGAAAAACCAAAGCAGGGAATAGGCCCATATGTCCAGACTCCACAGGGTGAGAATAGAACTCTGTGACATCACCAAGCGAATGAATGAGTGAATGAATGAATGGGTGAATGAGTGAGTAAATGAATGTCCCAGAAGCCAGGCTTGGTGGCACATGACCCTAAAGCAACTATCCCTCTTCTGCAGCCCCTTCCCTATGAGGACCAGCCAGCTGGGCAGGACCCACACAGAGGAGAAGCAGAAGGACTCTGGGCCCTGGGCAGTGAAGGGACCCCAGCCAACAGAGACAGCCATGGCAGCAGCTGGGCCCAACACTGCAGGGCCGGTGCAAGGCCCATAGGGTCGGTAAACAAGAAAAGATACTCTAGGAGACACAAAAGGTGAACAGGGTGTGACCACACACAACTCCAGAAGCCACACAGGGGCCTCCTAGAACCCAGCATCCGTGACACTTGAGAGAACCAAGAGGGACATTAGCTTCCCAGACACTGACCAGATCGCTGTATTGCTACCTGTCGAGCCCAGCAAGCCACACTGAGGCCACCAGTCAATCACCCATGTACACCTACAGTGGCAAACTCGACTATTCCAACCATCCTAACACCCTCACCTCCTGCCCTTCCCAGCCACCATATATTATGCTCCACACCTTCTGCCTTTTTGTTTCTGGATGATGAGAAGTGTCTCCTCCACAGCCCACTGATGGGAGCCACTCCCATTGAAGCAATGCACGAAGTAGGCCTCCTTCCGGGAGTTCTACCTTCCCCCAGCATAAGGACAGCAGCCATCAAACCCCAGCATAGCCTGGCATCCCTGCTGCACCCCACTATATGGTGCCTGAGAGATATTCTCTCTCCGCTGCCTCCATCTGGGGAAAGGCCCATCACTGAGACATGGCTCAGGAGGCCTCTGAAATAGAGCTTACAGCCGCTTTCAGACACGAGTGTGCCCCACAGAAGTCCACAGCTAATGCTCCCCCTGCCTAGCCTGTCTCCCAACACCACAGCCTCTTGCCTCCAGTCCCTGTTCCCAACCTGCCACTCCTTCCGCCCCAGGCCTGCTCTGAGCCCCAGCTTGGGCTTGGCTCAACTGGGGACTTCCACCCAGACTGCCTACTGGTATCCTGATCCGCAGGACTGGGCTGGTCCACGGCAGTAGTGACTCACATTTTGATGTTTTCATGGTATTGGCGTGTGTCGGACGGCTGGTTGTACAGAGGCTGCAGGAGAAGAAAAAAGTATATCAGAGATGGATGGAGTGGGTGACAGAGTAGCATGGGGTTAGAGTCACCAGCCAGACCATGCATCCTCAACCCCAGAGCTTGTAGCACTAGCCCCAGGAGCTGTCTGCTGGCTGAATAATCAAGGATACAGGGATACAGAGGACCTGGCCAGAAAAAGGCTGAAACTGTGTTATTGGGCCCAGTTGCAGGGACCAGGCCATGCCTCCATCCTAGGCAAAGTAGTTTATCTGCAAGATGCTTAGGGTTGGCTTGGCATTTAGATCACCATGGAAACCCACAGCCCTAATGCTAACAAGGCCTTTTCCCTGGACCACAAAGACCAAAACAAACCAAGAGTGGGAAGCTGAGGGCAGCAGGTAGCAGGCACAGACAGACACACACCCTCTACTGAGTCTAGCTCCAACTGCCAAGAAGTCACCTCTCCCTACTGGCCTGCAGCAGGCTACCACGACCTCCTCTCTAGACAGAAAAAGCTGGCCTGAGATGCCAGAAGCCTGGGTCATGTACACGTGTCTACAGTGTCTACAGTGACAGTAGATATAAATCAGAGAAATGTCTGCCTTGGAAGGAACATGGGTTCCTTCCTAATGCTGAAGACAACATAGGCTCCCTCAGCAGGGACCCACGAGCCAGGGCCACCTACATGGGAGAACAGAGTTTCAAGAGCAAAGCAAGGGCAGTGTGCAATCATGGGAACCAGCATGGGTCAGAAGCTGCACCAATGGTCTGTGTCCTCCATGCAATGGCTTCCTCTGTCCACAGCCTGCTGGAGGGACATAGAGAGGCCACAAATAGAGGGGGGATCTGCCTACTACCTCCCAAAGGTCTCTGCTGGCTTCCAGATTGTAGAGTCAAGGCCACAGGTGCCTAGCTACTGAGTGTCCTACTTTGCTACAGAGTGATTGTTCACAGTGCAATCGTAGCCCACTGCATAGATGGGAAGGTTGAGGTCAATGGCAAACATGTCACAGCCTGAACTCCACCCCTTCCCAGCTGCATCCTGCCCCTGCCTCCTTCCATGCCCTTTCCTTACTACACACTCACACCTACAAGAACCTTGTGAAGTCCTGGGTTCCTGGGCAAGACAGAGACACATGAGGATCTGTGGCAGACACAGCACTGGACCAGTGTGAGAACCACACCAGTCTCCTTCCTCTGATAGACCCCGACCGCTCAGAGACAAGGCCTGTCACCTGCACCCAAGTCGGCATCAAAGACACCAATTCTCACAACCCATGGCAACTCACCAGGGGCTCAGACAATCAGCCTCAACTGCTCTCCTGGTGATAAGAGACCACAGACTAGGCACCTCCTATGGGCGCACAGCCTGAAATGGGGAAGCATTCCTTGTCTAGGAGGGGAAAAATGGATAAAGCAACAAGAGCACCAGCAGTCAGACTCGCTGCAGAACTGCTGGGGGAGGGGGCGCGACACTGCTGAATGAAGAAGGTTGCAAGGCCACGTCTCAGGAGTCGGGGCCCTATGAAGATGCTCTTTCCTGGCACTCAGGGCAGCAGCACCTGATCCTCTGTGTCCCTCAAATGCCAATAAAACAAAAGACAATGTGAGTGGGCATTGCTTAAGGGCTCGGGCTCCAGGGACAGATAAGGCTGGATGTCCTCATCTAGAAAATGGGTACAGAGCAGAGGACCCAACTTACAGGATGTGTGAGTAGCCCAGAACATTCCAGATGTACTGACAGGTTTGCCATTGTTTGGGTTTAAAGATGGTGACCAGCCCTACTGTGGCAGGAAGGGGTGGAGGCCATGGTCACTGACCCCATGGGGCAGTGAGCAAAATGTATTCCCAGTGTGCGAGGACAAAGGGAACACCCACGCCTAAGAGGGCAACAGGGGACAGACCCCAATCCGCCTTCTGGGGAGTGAGGACAAAGCTGTGGCCCTAGGCACTGAGGGGCTCAGCTGCCCCAGTGAACACCTTGTAGAGAAGCCACCAACGGGGCTCAGCACTGGGGCAACACCCCCAGGCGATCCTCACAGAGGACTGGACCTGGGGAGGGACAAGGACACCGGTGGCTTGCACTCTGCTGCAGTGAGGGCACAAGACAAGTGGTCACAGCTGCCCAGTGACACGCTGGGCAGCTGTGGGCGTAGACACCCTGCAGCCTGGCTGCAAGCCAGCTTTGGGGTGACCAAGCTTGTAAGAGATGGAGTGACAGCCCAGCCCACAGGGACACTGGGCTCTCAGAATAACGCCTCAGAGCAGGAAGGAAGCAAGTGACTCAGCTATGTAGAGGGGAGGCCCCAGCATCCCTCCACCGCCTTCCACCTGGTTGGCCTGGTCCCTGGCAGCACAGGGCCCTCTTGGGATACACTGGGCTGTAGAAGTCACGGACACAATGCCTACACAGATCTCTAAACCATACCCTGACTCTCAAGGCAGAGACCCTGAAGCCCCCACCTCCCTTTCTTTCTCCCTCTGGGACACAGGGCAAGATGGTCACTACCTTGTCCTTGCTGTGCCAAGGTTCCCGGATGTACTCAGTAGCTGAAGAGGGCCTGACTGTCCTGGTTAACTTTGTCAACCTGATACCACCTAGGGTCATCTGAGAAGAAAACCTGTCCCATGTAGAGGGGACCGCTAATTGATGCAAAAGGGCCCAACCCACTGTAGTCAGCATCACTCCCAAGGCAAGTGGTCCTGGGTTATATGGCTAAACATGAACTTGTGAGAAAGTCAAAAAAATGTTCCTCCATGGTTTCTGCTTCAAGCTCCTACCTGAGTCCCTGACTTCCCTCAATGATAGACTGTGTCATATAAGCTGAAATACACCCTTTCTTTCCCTCAGCTGCTTTTGGTCCAAGTGTTTTATCACAGCACCAGAGCTCATGGTAGCCCAAGTTACCAAAGTCTAACCAATCACCAGCACCCTGAGAGGTCAGTACAATGTTAGCCCTGCATACATATGGCAGCCCCATGAAGACCTGGCCACACTCACAGCTGACATATGCCTTCTTCACACACACACACACACACACACACACACACACACACACACACACACACACAGAGAGAGAGAGAGAGAGAGAGAGAGAGAGAGAGAGAGAGAGAGAGAGAGAGAGAGAGAGAGATTGGCAATGCACCACAATTCCTGAGCCTCTTCCAGAAAATAAGGGGGTAATACCCAGAGACCTAGCACAGCAAGTGCCCATCAGCAGGTGCCCCCACCAGTCCAGATACCAAAACCTCCAGGAACCAACTGCTATAAGCATTAAGCACAGAGGTCATGGACCCCCTTCCTGGATTATGTCCTCAGGCCTGACACATACAAAGAAACACGCACACCTGGTCCCCGAAATCTATCAGAAATAAAAAGGAAAGAATGGCAGAAAGGGAAAGAGGCGAGATGCACTCACTGGTAGGAATACACAGTGGGGCAGCCACCTCAGAAACACAGGTGCCAGCTATTCTACTCCTAGGCACAGGCTCTGGAAAGACAAATGCTGCTTGCTCCTGCTCTTGTGGTGTGGCTTCATTCCCAGTAGATGAAAAAACAAAAGGTCACCCAACTGAGAACGGAAAGACAAAATGCAGTCCAGTAACAATGGAATATGATGCAGTTCTGAAAAGGGGAGAAGAGGAAAGTGCCAACAGTGTAGGAGAACACGAGCACCCGATGCTGGGGCCGGGTGAGGCAGAAAGGAGAGAGAACAAAAGGCCATGGGCTGCATGGCTCTCCATTCAGAGGTCCACAAGGACCAAGAGCAGTGACACAGGGCTTCTTTGGACCATTACACGCAACTGAAAGGCTGAACTGTGCAGCAGGTGGCACAGCTCGGTGACCAGTGTATTAAGAAAGCGAGAGATCCAGTGGTGGCATAGTAGCACTGCCCAGGTCCCAGGTGCAGGACGGAGTCACAGAGCCCATCACAGGCAGTACAGGAGGAGCTCAGCCCCCATCTGTCTGCTCCAGATTCTTTGGGAATAGATTGTGTTAGGGCGCAGCATGGACCCAGCCAGGAGGTCCCCTCCCCACAGCCTTCAGCAAGAACACAGTGCCCAGGACTCATGTGTGCCCCAAGCGTACTTGTACACACCACAGACCCACATCCACCTCATGCACCAGCAACACCTGCCACCTGCAGCCGATGTGATCCAATGCTGTACCATCGGGTGCAGGTTTGGGCAGTAGGGGGCAGCCCCTTCTGCACCACCTCCTCCAGCAGTTCCCCTGAGGATGGGTTGCTTCCCACCCTGCTACGACACAGTTGAGACCAGCAGGACGATGATAATAATCATTGCCATCATGGCCACCCTTCCCACCACAAGCAGGCACTGTCCCAGGCAGAAGCACTGAGAAGTCAAGAGTCTTACAGAGGGTTACATAGCCATTAAACTCAGAGAAGGGAATCCAGACCAGCCAACCATTGGATGGACTCTCATGCGGAGCTAGAGTGGCGAGCCAGCTTCAGGCTTCAGAGGCAGGGACAGGCTCACTGCCCAGCAGCCACTCAGTTATCTGTCAGCATCCTTATCAGGAGGTGTTGCTTCCTGCCTCCCTCTGGGGACAGCGCTGGGCAGTACATGACTTCCCCCTCCTTCCCACTCCGCCTTCACCCACCCAACACCTGCTGCCAGGGCCCATTCCTCCACCCCACTCCTCCCAGCCTGCCCAGCCAAGCCACCGGCTCACCAGCTCCACCTGGGGCCCCAGACCTTCCAGGATCCGATGCGCAGCTTCTGCTTTCTTCTGCAGGGCAAAGAGAAGAGTGCAATTAAAAGAGGACTCGGAGCAGACTGGTACCAGAGCCTCTGGAACGCCCAATCTGCATGAAGGATCCCCGTTAACCCCGTAGGAGTCCTAGGTTGGCCCCAGCTAGGGGTCTGACCATGGCTGATCAGGCTACAGCCTTACCCACTACCTTCTTCCAGGCTTGGATGCCTCGAGTGTCTGCTGACCTCAGAGCCAAGGCAGTGGAAGGGGAACCAGAGCCGTCTAGAATCCCGTCTACAGTGGAATGACTATTTCTGGCCTCTGTCCCCTCCCTTCACAAACCAGGACTCATTAGGAAAACAGAAGCGTGCTGCAGAGGGCCCCATGGCTGTGGGGGCACCCCGCAATAGGCTGGATCTTGTCCTCTCAGGCCAGCGCATGAAGACAACATTGTGCCTCCGTCTGGCTGTCTGCCCAGACTGGGACCACCAGGACCGACTCACAGGAAGCAGGGAGTGAATGGAGGGCACAGGGGCTGGAATAGGGGATACAGAAGCGGCTGGAGAAGCCTGAATCCATGTGCCAGAAAAGAGTGACCAGGCAGGTGTTGAAGGAAATTTGGGGTGCCATAGAAGTCACTATCATTACCTGAGAGCTGTACCCCTGCAGAACCAGCTGAGGCTAGACCTTCCAGCACCCAGCAGGGGCAGTGGGTTGTGGGTGGCCTTCAGCTGGCAACTAGTCTGACCTCTGCTGAGAGTTAGAGCCCAGCTAACCAGGAACAGCACCCCACTCTTGAATCCTTTGTGCCAATCTGGGACCCTAAGATCAACAGCTTCAGGGTGTGGCCAGGACACAAGCTCAGGGGGCTGAGCTAACACTGGTTCAGCTATGGTATCTTGGCGTGTGTCACGAAGCTCTGTGGAAAACAGCATGAACTCTGTGTTTTGGTAAAAGGGGTGGTGCCAAACACAGAGGAGCCCCCAGGAACTGTGCTTCACACAGCTGGAGCAGGATCTTGGATCTGGGGCTTCTAGGCAACCCTGTGCCCTGTAAACCATACCCACTAAGGTGGTAGATCCACAGCTTGTATGAGGATGTGCTACAAGGGGCTGAGGGACAAGTCTACTATTCCTCCTCAGGGACAGGGGACATCCAGGAATGGTGGCTGGGAACACAGAGGCAGTGACATACACTCCCCCCCCCAACCCCCACACATTCCCTCCCTCATCATCTTCTGCCACCCTGAGAGCTGAAGCTACCGTTCCCCAGATAAGACGGCTGGGGGTCCTGACCTCCTATGGCCCTGCTTATCCCCCGCACTCCAGATCTAGCCACTTCAGGCCCTCCCGCTTCTTTTCCTGTTTGCCATGCTGTCCCAGCCACCTGCCAGGCTCTTCCACCCAAAGAGGTCTCAACATCCACAAATCCGAGACTACACTACCCTTATCTGACCTTATGCCTGGTTTGCTTGCACACTAGACAGGGACAGTCATGGGATGGGGGCTCCAGGGAGGTACCTGCCCTACCAGCTTTACCCCCCTAATCAGGATATGGCAGCAGCCTAATCAACCAGGCTTAACTGAACCCCTCCCACCTGCTTCAGAACAGGACCACAGGGCTTTCAGCAGACTACAGTGGCCTGCCCTCCCAGGTCATCTCCTAGCCGGGCTCTTCAGCCACCTCACCACACTGGCACACAACAGGCACTCGGCAGCCACACCAACACCAGCCCTGGCATACAGCAGGTCCCTAACACTATTACCTGTCACCCTTATGTGGAGACAAGGCCAGGTCACTGCAGATGCTGGTACATACTCATTAGAGCTGAACCAGCCTCACTCAAGGGTGAGCAGGGCAACTTGGAGGTCTAGTAGGCCAGCTTCAGACTGCAGATGCCTGTTGGCCAGGAGGTCGGAGGTCACAGGGACACAACCCAATCAAGGAAGGCAAACCAGTTCTGGATCTGGCCCAGCCCCTGAGCTTCAGCTCTGACTATAAGCACATCTTGGGCAGCCTGGCCACCAGGACAGAGCATGGGAGGCAGGTCCTGTCCTGCCTCTTTGTGGGAAGAAAGGGAGATTAAAATTTAATCCTATTGATCCCAGGGAGCGCTAGGCCCTGCCATTCCTCAAGGGAAGCTGGGGAGATAAGGCCAGCTCCAGGCCTAGCCCAGGCAGAGGAACAAGGGTATTATAGGTGTTACCCCCTCCTGCCAACCCCTGCTGTGCCTGGTTGTGATGCGGCCCTCAGCAGCAAGTACAAAAGCAGGAACAGGGAGGTGTTCTTGGTTAGAGAGAAAATGCAGAGACCTCACTTGAAGCAGGAAAGCTGAGTCAAGGGAGCAAGAAGGTGGCCTCGGGGACATGTGTCCAGCAGCTGCAGAGCGCCACTTCTCTGATCACCTCTCCTTGAGCCAGTTCAATCTTGGTTCTTTGTCCCAGTCCCAAATCTAAACCAGCTGTGCAATCTCAGGCAAATCCCCTGCCCTCTCTGAGCCCCAGTATCTTCCTTAGCAATAAAGAACTACTACCTACTTCCTACAGACCCTGAGGCACGAGCCTAACCTTCCCAGGTTCCTCTGGCTTTAGTTTCCTACTCTCAGATACAGAGTTGGAGGCAGTGCAAAGGTCTCCAGAGAATCAGCCAATCAGAGGGTTCCAGAGGGGTCCCTTCCACCCACCAGGTGTCAGGAGGCAGCAGAGGCCGAGGCTGAGAATCCAACCCTGCAGCTCACAAGCATGGTTCAAATCTCGTGTCTGCCATGGTCGGGTCTGAGCCTACCACGTACACCTTCCTAGGACTGGCCAGGCAGCTAACTATCAATAAAAGATATTGGTATCACCAAGTGTGTCACTGGATCTGCTAAGCATGTGTGAGGTGATAACACATCTCTGTGACCAGCTGGCCCCTCACTCTCCTCTTGCCTGACACCTATGCCATGCAATGTCCTCCCTGCCTATTTGCTCCTGAAGGGCATACCCGGTTCTCGTCGTAGATGATCTGGACCAGGCTGCGGTGCTTTGATTCTATGGGTGGTGGCGACACGGGCTTCTCGGGCTCGGGCGGCTTGGCAGCCTCCTCCTCCAACTGTTGCTGTGGGGAAGGGGACAGTGTGAGCGGCACAGGCCGGAAGCTGAGGCGCTGTTCCCCCCTTGCCCGCAGCCACACACAGGAAGTCAGGCTGATCGCCATTTCCTGTGAGTCACCCAGAGACTCTGTGCCCTCCTTGGCCAGACTCCCTGGGCTGTGCATCCAGTTTGGACCAGGCTTTCTGGGTCCAAATCCTGCCCCAGAGATAGAGCAGGGATGGGGGGAGGGGGGTGCACTCTTCCTCAATTCTCACCTGGGCTGCAATGAGGACTGATGAGGCCACGTATGTAGAACACTGTGCTGTATTTGCAAGGGGCAGCCCTTTTTACCCCACCACCACCACCGTGAGCTCCACGGCTCCAGGAGATGCTGCAGAGAGAGTGAAGCCCTCAGCCTGGAACACTACTTCTGACCCTTACAACCACGCAGCCTTGGGATGTTACATAATGTCTCTGAACCTTCCAGTCCTCCCTTGGGAATGCAGACATCCTAATCTTCTGAAGGCTAAACCAGGAGGTATGTGGAGAGTACTGGAGGAGGCAGAAAGAAGACTCGCCAGAAAGAGCTTTCCATCACACCATGACCACCATCACGGCCGCACCATCACCACCACCATCATGGCCGCACCATCACCACCATCATCACGGCCGCACCATCACCACCACCATCATGGCGGCGCCATGACCACCATCATCATGGCCACACCATCATCACCATCATCATGGCCACATCATCACCACCACCATCATGGCCACACCATCACCACCACCATCATGGCAGCGCCATGACCACAATCATCATGGCCACACCATGACCGTGATCATCATGGCCACACCATCACCACCACCATCATGGCCACACCATCACCACCATCATCAGTATCATAATCATCTTCATCACCATGATCAACACCATCATTGCCACCATCAACACAACTACAACCATCACCAACCCCATCATCACCATTATAGCCACCATTCCCACAATTGTCACCACCATTATTATCATTACCACCATAATCATAACCACTGCCACCATGGCCATTAACATCATCACCACCACCCATCACTATCACCTTCATCTCTATCACAAAGACCACCATCACCAACATCACCATCGCTACCACCATGATCACTATCATCAACATCATTACTATCAAAATCATTATGGTACCACCCTCACCACTACCATCATACTAATCACCACCTCACCCATCACTACCATCATCATCATCACCACTCCCACCATCACCATCACCTTTATTACGACCCCAACTATCACTATCATCAGCACCTCCTCCTCTTCCACCACCACCACCACCATCATCATCATCATCACCAGCACAGGACTGTGTCTTCACACTGGACCTCTCCTTCATTCCCTCATACCTGCCATCCCTTCCTGCTGCTGCTGTCAGCTTTACCTCGAAGAGAGAAACCAAGATCAAAGAGTTCAAGGCACAGATCTCAGGCTACACAAGAGGCTCATAAATGCCTGCTGCGATGACCTATAAAAGGAGCCATGGATGCTTTTGGAGCATGCTCTACTCTGCCTGTCTGCACATATAAACCTGGCACGTTCAGTCACATGGGAGCAGAGGTTCATGACCCCAACAGGGAGAAGATAAGGCAGAAACAGTGAGCACCTAGCCAGATGAGCCAAGCTGCTTTAGTCCTACAGTGACCCCTGGTGGCAGCTCTCACATTCAAGCCAAAAAGTGAAACCAGGAAACCTAACAAGCAGAAAGGAGCCAGAAGAAAACACTAAGACAGCACACCTCTCATGCCTGAGGTCAGACCTTAGTCCCATCACTCTGGGCTCCAGAATCACTGCACCCCTCTGACCCTCAGTGTCTCGTTCAGTGTGGCCTGGCAGGGACACTGCATACCTATAAAGATGTTTGGAAGGTCTTGAGTTCTCCATCGGCCTGGCATGGCTGACCTGACTGCACCAGGACCCAGCCTTACCCTGGGATTCTGAGCCATCATCTTGGGAGCCCTCACCGCCCTGCTCCCAGATTCCATTTATCTCCTCATGCAAGGAACAGCCTAAGGCTCCTTCTCCACCCTGGGCAGCTTGAGGTGCCTCTTCCAGGAAGCCTTGGTTCCCAACAGGCTCTGGACTCTCTGCTGGAGGTGTGTTAGCCTGATGTGCCCAGTCCAGGGGCTTCTAGACACGTCCCCAAAAAACCGATAAACCACATGGCTGAGGGTACCTGGGGATGTATCGCTGGTCCCTGCCTCCACTGGAGTCCCCCTCCTGCCCTCACTACTCACCTGCTTCTTCTTCAGCTTGGAGATCTGCTGCTCCACCATGGTGATCTCACGGTCCACGCGGTCCATGTTCTGGATCAATTCCTCCTTGGACAGCCGAGATGGGGCCAGATCCAGCTCGGGGTCAGCGTGAGGTGGACTGGGGGGTGACACGGGCTCCAGCTTGCCCGCCAAGCTACGGTCCTATAGGTGGACAGTAGCAGAGTGTGGTCACCCAAGTGATCCTGATACCTCTTTTCCAGCCATGACTTCAGGCTGTAGCATACCAGCTTCCTATTTCAAGCAACCACAACTCTGTATGTGGAGCCTGCCTTCTTGTCTGGTCCTAGCCACCCTTCCCATGGCTATGTTCTCTAAAGGCAAAACCGAGGAGGCTGCCATGCCACCTGAGCAATGACAGTCTCTACTACGTCCTCCTGGTCCTATCTCTCCTATTCCCCCAGAAGAGAACAAGACCAACAGTGACCCCTCCAGCCCAGCTCCATATGCTCTCCACAGACACATGACAGTGTATGCAAGCAGGCTGCAGACCCTGAACTGGAGCAGTCAGCCAGCTAATCAGAAAGCACACCGTCACAACACACAGGAGCCAGCAGAGTTGGAACCTGGGGCTTTATGTTTGCTAAGCGAGCATCTACCAAGGAACTATTACCTAAGTCATTTTTTACTTTCAATCTTTTCAAGATTTATTTTATTTTATGAGTGTTTTTCCACATGTATGTACATGCACCACATGCATGCCTAGTCCCTCTAGAGGTCAACGGAGGGGTCGGAACCTGTGGAGCTGGGGTTATAAACAGTTGTGAGTCACATGGGTGCTGGGAAGCAAACCTGGGTCTTCAACAAATCCTCCTAACTGCTGAGCCTTCTCTCCCTGCTGCCTAGGAAGTCCCTGAACTTGAGATCCTCCTGGCTCAGCCTCCCACACACAGGGATAACAGTCCTGTGCCACCACACCTGGCTCTTTTTCACTGTGGGAATCTTTCATCGGGGCTGCCGAGAGCTACTCCTCCCTGAGGCTGAACTGTGTATCTCACACATGGCCCTGCACCTGGCTCCTCCATGGTTTCCTCTGTTCTCTAGCTAGAGTCAGGGACCACCCAGGCTGTACCGGATGCTCTGGGAACAAAGGCGTCAGAAAAACCACCCAGTTCTCTTCTATGTAACACTGGGCTCGGATCCCAGGCCTGCTCTGTAGGACTCAGCTCTGTGACCTCGGATAGTGTGTGGGTGCTGTCTGCCTCGGTGTCCTATCTGTACAAAAGGGGGAGATGGGGGGGGAAAGAGAGAGAGAGAGAGAGCGCAGTAATTTCACCTCCACAGGGAGTTGTGAGCCTTGGTGCATCAAAAATGCTCAGCCCGGAGTCTGGCACAGTTACCTCTGAACAGCACAGGCAAGAAAACTCTGTCCCTACCCTGGCTCCCAGCAAGGCCAGCCGCACCCTGCTCCCCTCTAGGCCAAGGCAGCAGCTGTTGGCAGACATGGCCAGGCAAAGTCAGCGGCTGCTCCCCACCCCCACGCAGCTGCACTCTACGGACACAGGACGCTTTATTCCTGGGAACAACTGCAGCCTGGGCAACCAGGTGCCCCACCTACTCCCACTCCTACCACTCCTGCAACTAGAAAGGCCTACAACTTCTATGTGTCCTCCTCCTTAGGGGTCTCCGTCCCCATTAGCTTGCTCCCAGCCCAGCACTTTGTCCCTGGCCTCATGTGGCCAACTAAAACATGAGGACACTGGGGACTGCAGGCTCTCCTTCCAACAGAAGCCTCCAAGAGAACGGTCTCAATATGCATTTCAAAACAGAAGGTGGCGGCAAGTATGATCCTGCGCCAGTGGCCATATCATCCTCTCTGCTGTTCCCCACAAGCAGAAGGCGGGGGGGGGGGGGGGGAATGAGAAACCTGAAACCATGGACCAAACTCCTTGCAGTGCAGGATGGGTTCCAAAGCCAAGCCATCTACACAAGGTCCCATCTGACGCAGCACACTTAGAAGACGCAGCTGACACACCAGCCACGCCATGTGGCTGAGCCCCACTTCCTGGACCAGCTAGATCAGGCTGTCTTTCACGGCGGCTCATCCTTGGAACCAGGCATGAAATGACCCAACCCATACCATACACACAGCAGGTCCCTGTTGCCTGATCTAAACACTCCCACATAATAGGCCACAAGAACAAAGGCCATGGACTGTGAAACACAGTCACAAAAACATCCTGAGACGGGGAGAATCCACCCACCAAGACAGTCTACAGGGCTGGGAGAAGCCATTCGAGTGACTCCTTCACAGATGTCGGGATCTTTCCCGGAGGATGACAGATGGGGTGGGGATCAACACCCTGACCACTAGAAACTACCCTACTGGTTCCTTAACAGATGCAGACCAGTGCCTGGCATGCTAAGATACACTAAAGGCACCTGGCAGGGCAGCCTCTAAGTATTAGGTGACTTTGCTTGTTCACCCTCCTGTGGGTCCCAAGCCTGAGGACAAGCCCTGAACCTAACAAGAAACCAGGTGGCAGTTTAGTTCTCTCCCCAGACTCTCCCCATCATTCAGTCTTCCCCCAGTCCGTCAATCTGTCCATTTGTCAGTCAGACTCTCCCGAGTCAATCACTCTTCCTTGTCCCACACCTAGGCAGAAAGCTTCAAGGGAGCAGTAAGACGTGTTCGGTTTCTGACACAAAGACCTGTCACAAAAGGCCTGGGAAGGGGAACCCAAGGCTGATTTCTTCCAGTTCCAACAGAGGTCTGTGGCCAGCCAACCCAGACACAGCAGCAGGTTCCAGGCCAGAGTTAGGGGAACAACAGAAGTAGCTGGAACTGCGAAGCAGGGAGGGTGGGCTTGCTCTCTGCTGGTCTTGGACCTGCGGAGAGTGTGGGGTAGGGGGGTCAGAGTCACACATGCTGTCCCTCAAGCACTCTAAGAAGCATGGACCATGGTGATGGCAACCACCTGGGCTGAGTTCAGCCTGAAGCTACCAAACCTGGATTTCATTACAAGTGCCAGAGTTCAGGGTTTGTGCTTGTGCTGGTGTCCCAAGCCGCAACCACCCAAGGACCTTTCCAAGAAGGTTCTCAGTGACATAGTCCCCTAAAACAAAGCTCAATGAACTCCCAAGCACTGGGAAGTCTAAGCAGGAGGGCACTGCCAAACAGTGGGGAGCCAAAAACTCCCCACAAACCCCTGCTCCTGCCTCCAGCTGGACTCCACACAAACCACGTTTGCTCTGAAGAGCCGTACATTCCATCCACACCCACCCAGTCCCCCTGGAGCCTGGCTCCAGCCCAGCCGGGGCCCAGGCAGGGGACAGAGCAACAGATGGTGGGACAGAGAGAGACAGAGACAGGGACACACAATCAGGTAGAGAGGCGAAGCAGAGACCCCAAAGGGGGTGTACTGGCTCCATCAACTTGATGCACGTTTTAGTCATCTGAGAAAGGACTCTTGATTGAGGAAATGCCTCCGTAAGATCGGCTGAATGAGTCTGTGGGGCATTTTCTTAATTAGTGACTGATGGGGGAGGGCCTAGCCCATTGTGGACGCTGCCATCCCAGGACTGGTAGTCCTAGGTTGTATGAGAAAGCAGGCTGAGCAAGTCATGGGAAGCAAGCCAGTAAGCAGCACCCTCCATGGCCTCTGTATCAGGCCCGGCCTCCATCTTCCTGCCCTGCTTGTTCTTATCCTAACCGCCTGTGATGATGAAGAGCAATATGGACCCATAAAACGAATAAACCCTTTCTTCCCCAAGTGGCTTCGGTCATGGTGTTTCATCACAGCCACAGAAGCCGTAAGACAGGGTAACAGGAACATCTAAGCCACAAGTGGCCTCACTGGGTGACTGAGGACAAGGCCCTCACAAGAGCCCGAGGCTAGGACTGGGACAGCTGGGGACAGCAGAGGATGACAGGTTCCCATGGATATAAAACCCAGAGCTGGTCCTGGGACACCCACCTGCTACCCAGTCATGGAGGCCTACCATTAAGAGGCCATGCACAGCCCCTCCTGCCTTCTACGAAGCTGGGAGAGCGAGCTCAGGGACTGCAGGATGGGGAGGAAGAGCCTCTCCCCAGGAGCTGCCTACCTGAGTCCCATCCCCCAATTCTAGCTCTCAGCCCAAGTTCCAAACAGGAAGACCTTGGCACGTGACAGATTCTGCAGCCGCTCACTCAGTGCCAGCCTTTCGTCCTTGCAGCCTTCCTGGGCATACCTTCTCCTTGCTGCTGCCCTATATAGGACCCCACCTAGCCTGGGGATGCTTGACTCACCCACTTTGGGTACAATGGCCACTCTCCCTCTCAAGCCTAGTCCCTAGCCGCCGCCACGCCCACAGTGGTCAGATGGCCCTCCCAGCTTCTTGTCAGCACTAAAGGCAGTCCTTTTGGCCATGGGAGGCATGGAGACACCTAGACTGGTCAAACATAGAACAGGAAATGGCCATCCTGGCGGCACTAGTCACAGGACTCAGGACCTCTAGGGGGAGAAGGGAGGAAGAAGGGACAGACAGACTGTACGAGTAGGTGGAGCAGCAATGGGGGGGTATGTGGCAACAGAGCATGTGTGGAGGCTGGATGGTAACTGGGCCGGGCAGGTGGGAGGTGGGTGGGTGGAGAGACTGGCAAAGGTATGGTAGAAGGGGGAAGAGGGAGAGAAGGGGGCAAGGACAGGGTGAAAGGGATGGTGGGGAAGGAAGGAATAACATTTGGGCGGGAAGAGATGCAGGAGAACAGAAGTTGGAGCAAGCAGGTCACCATGGCACAGAGGTGGAGGACAGCCCTGTGGCCACACCTGTCCCAAGTCCAGACTCAGTGTGGTCAGAAGAGTTCTGTGCCAAGGAGACCACACAACATCCCATCGGGGCTCCCAAACAGCTCTGGGTACCCACTGCCCTCAGTCCAGCAAGCCTTTGAGGGAAACACAGAGGAACCAGGCACACAGCAGCACACAACAGCCAGTGTAAGGGCCTAGGGGAGGGGCTGGGTCAGGTTTGAGAACGCACAAAGATGAACAGGAGGCTAGCATGGAGAGAGGATGTCAGGGCTAGGCCACACCAGACCTCATGGCCACTTGAAACAGAGCTAAACTTTCCTTCCTGAGAAAGGAGTTCTGGGACCCAGACAGGACCTTGCTGTCCTCACAGGACCCAGTGGAGGGGGGGCAGAAGCAGGCAGCAGGGGCAGGTGAGACAGGCCACTGCCAGTTAAGGTAAGTGATGATGTCCCAGAGCAACTGAGGCCAACACAGGCTAGACAGTGGCTAGACCTGGCGTCTGCATGGCAGGATATGGGTGCTGGCCAACAGGCTGAGAGGGTAGAAAGCAGGGAAGGGGGTTCTGGAACAGCAGAGAGAAAGAGAGCTGCCTGAGGTAGGCGAATGTCAGTCTGTAACTGACAGACATAAGTCTGTAACTTCTAGGGATAGTTTCGGGTGGGGAATAAGAATTACCTCAGTGTCAGAGAAGCAAAGCCCATGAACATCCCCATAAGATGCTGGTACCTGCCTTAGGTCACTGGAAAGGGTCACAGTAACCAAGCAGAGCAGGGCTGGGGGAAATGGGCCAAGAACATTCCAGAGCTCGTGCCAGTATCTTTACTCTGCTACAGAGGCTGGAGTTTGGTCCTATCACCTGGTCCAGCCTTAAGGGGTGTATGCAAGGCTCACAGCCGAACCCTCTATCCAGCTGGCCCGAGTCATGTAGGGATGATCATCTACTACAGGGCCTGACTAACAGGAGCAAGCAAGGCTCAGGGAGGTCCTAAGCCAGGGGGAGCACAGCAACAGCATGGGGACAAGGACACAGACAGAAGACTTAGATCAAGCCTGGCCCAGAGTCACAGGCCTGTCATGGGAGCTACATGCAAGGCCTGCCAGGGATACAGAGTAAGTTCTAGACCAGCCTGACTTAGCCAGACCCTATTTAGGAAACCAAAAAACAAACAAAAAAAGTAAATAGGGCTGAAGAGACAGCTTCGTCGGTAGAGTGCTGGCCTAACAGGGACAACAGCGGACAATGCCAAGCTCCATCCCCAGCACACCAGGGTGGGTGAACACATAGGATGCAGCTAAGAAAAGGAGGACCACTACCTCACGGAGTGCAGGGCGTCTCCACAGAGACAGGGCCCACCCTGACTCTGCTCTGGGGCTCCTCAGGCCCACGTGGCTGCAGATGTAGACCTGTCCAGTACCCAAGAAGCCAGTTAGACCTGGGCAGCAACAGGGCTGTCTGTCAGTTCACCAGAGACCCTCAATTCCAGGCCCTGACATGTCAGGTACCATCCTTGCTCCATCCTGTCTCATCTTAAGGAACACTGGAGTCCCCTTCCCCAGTGTTCAAACATGGGGCAGTGGTGGCCAGGAGTCCCAAGCCACTGTGTCATACAAGAGGTTACCTATGCAGCCCAGTACCAATGGGGCAGAGATAATGTGCTACAGTGGACACGGGGCTGATTTCAAGCCAGTCAGTTCCTGGCTCTCTGCTCCACGGCTTTGCAGGGCCCTCACTCCCACTTCCCAGTCATTCCAGTCAGTGCTAACAGTCATACAGGGGGTCCTGGCACAGGGTCTGTGCACACTCCTACCGGCTAGAGATACCTTTCCCAATTCTTCTCATCACCCATGTCTGCTCTCCTTGCCTGACTGCAGCCCCAGCGCTCAGTCCCACTCACACTCACGCCAGAGCTGACCTCTCTCCTTTGGCCCAGCCTTTCCCTGCCTCCACCCCCAGCCCCTTTCCTGCCCACAGCAGCCATGGCAGCGGCAGAATAGCCCATCGGTCTGGCTGGGCTGTACCTTGGTGAGGTCTTCAGTCCCACTGGGCTGCCCAGTGGCCAGCAGGGGTGATGGGCGCAGCAGGGTATCGGGTAGTAGCTCCAGGCGCGGGCGCTTGCTCTCTGTGAATTCTATGTCAGGCTTGCCCAGCTCAGGCAGAAAGGTGCGAGACTCAGGGCGCAGGTGGAGCTCCTGAGACCTGTGGGAGGCCAGGGACACACATCACACAGGAGATAGAGGCTCGAGATCAAGGCTCCAGGTGTCCACCTAGCCAGGTTCTCACGAGGAGCCTTGTTATGCTACTCTGTCTTCCCTAGCAGGAGGGGACATGATTCTTTCTGATTCATGAGGCCTTGTGGAAACTGCCCAGCATGAATCACTCATTGCAGCCTGAAATCCCCACAGACCTCCTGAGCTCACCAAGAATGCAAAAAGACACAGGCCTGAGAAGCACTATGGGGATCAAGCAAAGAACAACACATCCAACTCTATTCCTTCTCACCCTCCCTGTGCAGACATCACTAGCTGATCACAGCACCTCTGCTGTTAAACCTGGTCTAGCCAGCAGGTGGAGAGCTCTGAGTTTCCTATCTCTTAACCAAGCTCCTCAACCCTGGGTCATAGCTGCCTCCTCCTCCTGCAAGTTCACAGCCCGGGCTGTCATGGCTCTAGAATGCCATCAGGAGCACATGGTACTAGGAAGGTCTGCTCCCTCCCCCCTCCCCCTACAAACAGTCTCGTTAGCTACCTGAGAGACACCACACCCAAGACAAGGAGCCACGGTTTCTCCTCACCTTTCACTCCCAGGCTGGAACTCAGACAGCAGTGAGGGCCGCCTCCTCTGTGGCTGGATGATGGAGCCAGGTGACAGGTGAGAGGCGTAGTCACGAGGGTGGTGTTGGTACTCGAGCAGCCCCACGTCCTGTGGGAGAAAAGGCACGGTGAGCAAGCGCAGAGCACAGCAGCTTCCTTGCCACCCTGCACCAAGAGGCTCAGGTACAGTCCCAGCCTACATCCTTCTAGCCACAACTGCCAGAGTGATGTTCCTACCATGCTACAGGGCTGAGGTAGCCTTTAAAGTAGAGGGCATTAACCATGATGCTGGACTCTAACCAGGACCTGTAGTGCTAGGTATTACCGAACTCTCTAGCTGGTACTCTCAAGCCCGGGGGAGGGGGTTAAGCATAGCCCCTCCAAGTCCACAGGCTGGACAGCCAGCTTGCAAACCCCACCTTTACCACTGCCTGCAGCATTCAGTTGCTGGTTTAGAGAAAGAACCACACAGAGAATGGGTCATTTATCCCAGGCCCTGCCTACTGACACAGGGCTGGGAACTGCCCTAGCAGGGGACTAGGACTATCCCTTGAGACCCCAGCTATCTTTGTGGATGGGTATCCCTGTGAGAGCCAGGCTCAGGCACCCCAAGGAAGGGAGGCTAGAATGACTGCTTATAAACACAGGGTCCCAGTCAAGCAGCTGTCCTAGAGCCCCACCCACCATGGGGAAGAACAGCTGGCACACACAGTATGGGGAGGGAGAAGTTGTACCCTCTCACTTTGAGCAGTGCCATGATTTTACTGGTCTGGCCAGGCCTGGGTCCATCATGGTCCATGGACAAGGCCTCGACCTTGACCTAGCCTTGCAGCAAGAATGCTGGGGAGTCAACACAGTTGACAAGCTCCCCAGCCTTGAAGTCTGAACTCAGTGTCAGACTCCCACAGCTCACTAGCATCCTTGGTCTTAACCTGGATCCCACAGTCCCTAACTAAAGCCTTCCTACATTTTTCACATGGGCCAAGATCACCTCATCACTATGGGAAAATGAGAGCAGAGGGAGGGGAGAGAGAGCAACTGTGCACATCAACTCTAATTGGAAAAACAAGACAGGCTTCCAATCTGTGCTGTCTGGCTAGACACTTGGTTACACTGCGTGGCAATTGATTAGTGATGTCTGACTAGGTTATAGCTACAAAGAACATGGACTACAGATAAGTTAATTTTCTTCTCTATCTCAAGACAGGGTTTTTCTGTTTAGCCCTAGCTGTCCTGGAACTCACTTTTGTAGACCAGGCTGGCCTTGAACTCACAGAGATCCACCTGCCTCTGCCTCCTGGGTGCGGGAATTAAAGGCATGCGCCACCTTACCCCACCCCCAGCCTTTTTCATCCTTATTATTTTGTTTGCTTTAGATTTTATCTTTAATTATGTGCCTGTGTATATATCTATGTGTATGCACACTTGAATGCAATGTCCACACAGGTCAGAGAGAACACTGGCTTTCCCTGGAGCTGGAATTAGAGGCTGTTGTGAACTGCTGGACGTGGATGCTTGAAATCAAGCTCAGACCGTTTGAAAGAGCTGCACAGACTCTCAGTCACTGAGTGTCTATCCAGCCACTGGCTGTGTGTCTTAAAGCGGTTCTTACTGCGAACAATCAATGGCACCAGTCAGGTGCGCTGAGGGTACAGAAGCAGCTGGGTTCCTGTCCGGAAAGAGTGAGCAACCTCAGAGACCAAACTGTGAGGGAAGGAGCTTGGGGGGGGGGGACCTTGCAAAAGACCCCAGAGAACTGCAGGGTCCGAATTCATGGGAAGGGCACCTCTGATCCTACAAGGAGGACAAGAGGAAAATTCCAGAGAGGGCCCTGAAGGGAAGACTGTCTCAAGTTACCACAGCCAAGCCCTCTGCACAAGTTGACTGACTAAAGTGACCCCTGAGGCAGTCACAGAAGGGGGACATGGTAGGTGGTCTGAACATTGAGATGCTGATGGGCCCAGGGAGCAAGAGTAGCTCCTCCAGGTCACAGAGCAGGGAAATGGGACAGCCACAGGTGGCAGGCCCCTAGTCTACCCCACAGATGATTACAGCAGGCCTGACTCATGAGATAAGGGCCACCCCAGTCCCTGTATATTTCCACAGCAAACAGAACAAGTGGGGAGCCCCAAGAAGCACACAGTACTCTAGAAAAAGTCCAGCGAGAACCACACAAGATCAGGGGGAGGCCACTCTTGTGAACCCCAGATTCATAGGTCACTCCTAAACAATGCTCATTCCAACAGAGCCTCACCTCAGGGCTCTCACTCGGCCTGGAGCACTGCTTATCCAGGAGAAACCTGGCCTGTCCCTCCTCTCGGGTCCCAACTCCATTGTCAACATTTGGCTCCCCACTTAAATATGTCCCTCTCACCTCATCTTCACTCACTATTCCCCAAGAGAACTCAGCTCCCCAAGGTAAGACGGTTTCTTTGCCTTCACAGCTCTGTCCCCAGGGTTTTGAAGCTGGCAGGTGACAAACCTAATCACCATTTGTTGAACAAATGAGTGAATGAGGAGAGAAGTTAACGAGTGAGCAAGGGAATTAATGAATGGCTAAATAGATAGATGAGGATCCTAAGACAGAGTTGTAACGTGCAGGTGGCACATGACCCTTGGTGTGCCCACATACCCAGGACATCAGCCCAAGCCAGCATCCAGTTCCACTATGCTCTATGCGGCATAGCAGAATTTGTGACCAACTGGACAAAAGCCTGCAGGTCCATCCCATAGCAGAGTCAGCCAGCGAGGCCCAAGGCCAAGGCTAGGGACGGGCAACTTCATCAGACATCCCTGGCACACACGTCAAGCACTGACCGGCCGGTACGTGGCTCTTGCACCCCATTGCCAGCAGCATGGAGCCAGGGGTGGGGGTAACAGACTGTGGGATCTGGGCAGCAAAGCCTGAGGCTTACAGGAAGCTGTTACCCCTGGATGACAGGAGGCAGAGGGTATCTACAGTCGGGGCTCGTATAGTAGCATCACACAGAGTTCAGCTCACATCCCAAGCATGATGTCATCTCAGAGAGAACCCCAGCATTTTATAAAGTACCTCACCTGTCTGAAGTAAGAGGGTAGAGCCTCCAGGAAGAAAGGCCTACTAGCACATGTATAAGTGGCCCAGACCCAAACATCATGTTCCCCAGGTCCAAGGTGCCACAGACTGAGCTGGTCATCGCACCAGGGCTGAACACATGGCTCCTTGGAATGTTGTTTTCTCCTTTGGGGCATCAGCCTTGCTACACCTCCATTTCTCCTGTTCTCTGGCCCCTCTTTCCCAAGACATAAGTGTTAAGCACAGCAGTTTCTCATGGCTGTGCTCTACCCGCCTTTGGGCCACAGAGAGGGGAATGGGTAGGGGTGGGGAGTGAAGAGGCGGCTGACTTGAGGAAAGGCCTTGGGGAAGGCTAGGGAGATGAGGTGGGGAGGCTGAGAGAAAGGGCTGCAGGAAGGTTGGGCTAATGGAGAAGGGGGGGAAGGGACATGGGTCGGGGCAGGGTCATGGGAAAGCTACAGGAGAGACCAAGGACTCCAGATCTCAGACCCCAGCCTTCATCAAGCCAGCAGAGAGAAACTAAGAAGCCTGGATACCCACTAGAAGAGAGACCCTCATTGTCCCCAGGGATCAGCAGAGTTCTGCTGATGGCCCAGCAAGGGCTAGAGGCCAAAGAGCAAGCATGTCCCCTGGAAAGGAGCATGTGGGCCCTACCAGGGGACAGACATGTTCCAACCTGTAGCTTAGCCCATCAGGCCACACTCACCGCAGCGGGGTTAGTAGCCACTAGGTCCTGCTGGCGGCATCCTGCGTCACCAACGGCCCAGCAGGAGATCAGAAGGTGCCTAGGGTCAGCTAGTGACCCTAAATGCTGGGGAAAGGTCACAAATGGGGCAAAGAGCAGGAAGGCAGGTGGGAGGGAGAGGGCTACAGCAGCTAGAAGACACCCTGAGGCTGGGCATGCACAGAGAAAGTAGATGAGCAATATGAATGAAGGAGAACAAGAAGGAAGCCCCAGGCATCAGCCTGGAGGGCAGGGGGAGCCCCAGGCAGGGTCTCTCCAGGAAATGGCTTAAACAGTATCAAGTTATAGTAGCAGCAGACAGCCACTTGAGGACAATGCATAGGCATTCTTGTGGGTGCTCTCGTCACTCTACTTTACAGGTGACAGAATTGAGAGCCCCTAACATTAAATGGAAAGTCTAGGTTCCCAGATGGCCAGAGCTGGTATCTTTGCCCCTGGTGATGGCTGTGAGGCAGATGGTAACTAAATGGTGGCATATAAGCTGGAGGCCCAGGAGTGTATGATCCCAACCCCGCCGTGGCTGCCCCTGGATGATGGCAAGGACTTGCCTTCTCCCCTCAGGCCTCAGCTGCTCCACCCAAGGCCCTGACACTCCGAGAAAGCTGTCTGTGCACTACATGGCAAACACCCTTCACCACAGCTGGCTCTACACCTATGCCCTCAGTTCTTGGGGAGCCACTGTGCATGGGACCTTAAGGCCAGGCCCTGGGGGCTCATGGGAAAGCATACTTGGCTCACAATTAGAGATCTCTCCCACACAGGTACAGCTCTGTCACAGAAATGGACCATACCATCCAGGAGGGACAGACATGAGCCTAGATACACATACACACGCAAGGCAACTCCCACCCAACAGTGGCTTATACATCTCTCACCCCTTCAGCCAACAGCCAGAAGCATGGTATACAACAGGCACATAATAAAGGCCCACAGAAAAGACTCGAAGGCCCAGCCCTCTGCTTGCTCTACAGTAAGAGAGTAGGGACCCTGGCAGGGGCAGACAGACACTGAGCCTCAGACTTACAGCCAAATAAGCACCAAGACCTTGAGGGTTAGGAAGAAGGGGGTGTGACCTCAGTCCCAAACCAAGCAGAAAGGAGTATGACTGGGAAAGGGGTGTACATCAGAGGTGCCCCACTGCGCATGCCAACTCCACTGTCAATCAAGATACAACAAAGCGTCCACTCAGTCTAGCCCCAGCCTAGACCATCCCACACTGGAATAAGACTTGCTAAAGTAACCCAGGCTGGTCTCAAAATCACAATCCTCCTGCCTCCACTTCCACAATGCTGAGATTACAGGCCTGCATCACTACCCCTGGCTGTCACCAGTGCCCCCACTGTGACCAAAGCAACATGGGCACGGCAGCCTGGTTTCAGAAGATGCGTGAGAGTAGCAGAAGTGGTACTGGGCAGACATGCCCCTTACCGTGTGGGACCGGGCTATCTGCACCGGGTAGGAGATGCCATGGGGCGGATAGCGGGGTTCAGCAGCCCGCCATGTCTGTGCCACAGGCTGTGTCGATCCTGACATGGTGGTGGGGTCCAGGTAGCCTCTGAAGCTCAATACACTCTTGACCACAGCTAGGACTAAGGACTGGTCTCGGTCATCTGATGGCAGGCGACCTGGTCACAGGTGCCTGTGGAGAAAAGAGAAAACAAGTTGAGCCTGAGGCAGCTGCTCCACAGCCACAGAGGCCTAGTCCTTTCTCCTGCCTGAGCCTCTCCCCACTGACAGCCCAAAGCCACAGTGCCTTGCCTACCTTCCTTTCACAAGCCACATCCCCACTAGCCAGGGCCTCGACCAGCAGGCTTGGGAGCCTTCATGTGGACACCATATCCACAGCCATCCGATGGCTCCCACACCCACCTCGGTCAGCCAGCTCACTCCACAGCTGGGACTTTCCAGGTCTCCAGGGCAAAGTTCTCCAAAAGCCCCTGGCAACGCCAGCTCACAGCTGCTGGGCCTGTCCCTGGACCGTGTGCTAGCAGCGCAGTACACACCAATGACCCACCATGGGTCACAGGGTGACCCAGGCAAAGCTTGTCTGCCCTGTCGTCCTCAGCCAGAGCTTGCTGTGTAATGCAGACAGGACATACATGTGGTTGACCTGGTGCCACTAGGAGTCAGGGAACTGGATGCTGAGGGTTGTATCAGGGACATCCAGGACCAGACACAGACATTCTGGACAGGAGGGCACCAAACAGGTCCAGGATGCATAAATGCTACCTTCCAGGCCAGAGTCTCCAAGGCTAATAGAGGAAAAGTTCTGAGAATAGCCCAGTGGTCTCAAGGATGGGAACCTGGAGGCTGCAAGAGCCAGGAGTGTGGAAGATAGAGCCCCTTCCCATGGTCCTTCCCTTTCCTACCTGTCCCTTCCTTTTCACACTGCACCCCAGAGCTAAGGCTGGGACTACATCCCAAGGGGTCAAGGACAAGGAGACTGACCAGGCCCCCAGTTCCCTGTAATTTCCTCATAACTGCCCTCCAAGCACCGACGTTGGCCAGTGAAAGGCCTCATGTAGAGAAGCGAAGCAGGGAAGGTGAAGAGCGTAGGTCCAAAAGCCACAAGCCTCCAGTCTGAAGGTCCTGACTACGTACCAACTATGTAGGTCGGACCCAACCTACCAGTGTGAATTTCACATTCAAACCCTGACTCCTAGAAGGGTCATGTGACCCAGACATGCCAATCAGACTGTTGGGGAGGGAGGCAGTGACTGGCACCTGAGGACCCAGTGGAAAGTCATCCCCGAGCTCCCCAAGCAGGAATGGCTTTTCTCTGACGGCCCTAGCTAACTCTGTTACCTGCTATCAAGAATTCCGACTCACACAGACTGCCTACCACAAAAATGAGACATGTCACATGACACTTAAGAATTGAAGAGCGGAGGCCAACACGGCAGCTGTACTGTGCCTTAGGCAAGATGCCGCCTGGGGGGGGGGGCAGGGCAAACAAGTCTACACCAAATCTCCTGCCGTGCAACCCCACCCTGAGGCTGGCCTCCATCCTGTGTCACAGAGATACCATGAAAGGCCTCAAAACCACTATTTGATTTGGGGATACGCAGGAAGGCTGGGAGGTGGAAATGACCCACAATGTCTATTCTCTTTGCCCGTGGAAATACAGGCACGGAGCCCACAGGCTCTAGAGGCTGAGAGAATGCCTCTCTAGGCCACCTCTGGGGAACCTCATGCCTCAGCCTGGCTTGGCTGGCTTCTATCCCAAAATTCATAGGGCATCCACTGAGAACACAGGAGCTGCATCATCCAAGGTCATTCCGCCAACCCCTTCCAGTGTCCCCACATTAAGGGCAGCCCCAAAGCCAGAGACGCTAGGGACCCCATCCCATGAGTTTATCTGACCCACATTTCACCTCTTCTACTCTCAGCCTCATTTGTAGCCCACTTGGAAAACAAACACAAATTAGGAAAACAATTTGGCAGGTTCTCAAATCCTGAAATACAGAATTACTGAAGATCTGCAACCCCGCTCCCTGCACCCGAAGAACTGGCAGTCAGACAGACACATGCATGTTTAGAACGACCCCGTTCTCAACAATCACAAGACAGAAACGCTCACCAGCATGGCCTGCCCATTCAATGCAAGCGCTACTTAGTCAAAATAAAATAAAATAAAAAGAGCGGGGATACTGACATAGAGCACACCAGACGACTGCAGGGTGTTAACACTCAGTAAAGAGCCAGACACATAAGACTAAATACAGTGTGTGACCAAGACACACAAATGTCCACAGGGGCACAGCGCAGGTCAGAAAGGAAAAGGGTGGGTACCCAGGTCCCAAACGGGTTCCAAACAGGCTTTGGAACAGTCCTGAGAAGAAGGAAGCAGAGTGTCCGGGTGGGGCACAGCATCGCCACAGCAGGCCCAGAGGGGAGACTAGGAGTTGTGTATCTGAGGAGGCCACTGAATTAGGTGGAGGTAGGTCACTCAAGGCCCCACAGACCATGGTAGACTTAAAGAAATTCTGCTCCAGGAGCAATGGGGAGCCCCCGACAGGGCTGAGGGACAGCACAGTGTCAGTGTTTTGTCATGGGTAACACAGCTGTCAAGCCACTATAAACGTCCAAGCTAGAGACAGACTGTGGGATGGGGCAACAGCGACGGGGAAGGGAAGTGAGCAGATGGCACAGCACTGGGCAGGAGGCAGACAGAAGCCTTACAAGCTTGCAACAGGGAAGGGACATCATCACACACCTCACGGAGGAGTGGCTGCAGCCCAAGGACAGCAGGTTCCTGGCGGCGCAGCCTGCCAGGAGGAACCTGTCTAGGCAGTGCCAAGGGAGGAGCTTGGAGGGCAACAGGCTCTCAGTAAGGCAATCTCAACAGAGCAGCTTCTGTAGAACAAACAATGTCACCCTACAAGGGCAGGGACTGGCTGAACCGGGGGTGTGTGCCACTATAGTCACAGCCTATGGCAGAGACATCCTCCAAGGCCATCCCTGTGCATCACCCACCTTAGGTGACATGTATGCCCACATCCTTTGCCCACTTCTTTCTCCTCACGGCGCTGGCTGGCTGGCATAACCGATGCTCAGCAAAGGACTGTGCCCAGCAGAGGTGGGCCAGCTCCAGTTAAGGGCCCACCTCTGTTCCCACCCCCAAGGCAGCAACCTCCTTCTAGGACTGCAGGCAGGTATGTGGCACTTGGGGACACAGCCTGTCAGTGGCCTGGCTCAGACATGGAAATGGAATAATGCAGAACAGCAGGACAGTGGAGAGAGGCTCATAGGACACGCTGTGTGCAGCACCAGCCTGCTGCTTCCTGCTAACAGACAGCACCCAATGACACCAACCTTACAGCAGGACAGGGGCTCCCCAGAATTAGAATGTGTGTGGCAGGCAGAGGCCAGAGCTCACATCCACCATAGGAGCCAGAGTCTTTGGGTAGGCTGACAGGTTCTCATGGCAGGGGACCCCAGTAGGACATGGTAGAGCCCGGTTTCCACAGACACCAAGAGCCTTGTGGACAGGAACCACAAAGGCCACCCACTCCACCTGTCAGATCTGTCCCCATGCCCCCACGCTCTGTGGGAGCCAAAGGCACGCCATACTGCCACATGAGAAGTGTGACTTCCAGTGATGCCTTCTATGGGGGTTTCTGAGGCTCCTGATCAAACCTAGGCATTAGTGCAACTTTAAAGGCTCTGACCCCATGCCCCACATCATCCTCCCGCCACGCAGAAATCTTCCTCCCCACACCCAGCCCCAGCAGGGATCAAGCACATGGTCAAAGCAATGGAGAAAGAAGGCCAAAGCACAATCTCTTGGTCACTAAGTAGAAATTATGTCAAGAAAAGCCGCCCAATCCTAGACAGTTCCCCTTTCAACAGAACCACATAAACTACTGTCCCAACAGCTAGAACAGGTCCTGACACCAACTCCACCCTTTACGCTGCTGTGCAACCTTGAGCTGGGTACAGACTTCTCTGTGCTTAGCTGGGAGGCTTCGTGGACAAGCCATCTACCAAGAGGTACAGGCCCGTCTTTACCTCTAGAAACGCACTGTCCGGGGAAGCCTCCAAATCCTCCAGCTTCCATGTGGCCTCCCAGGGCCCACTTCCTACACTGCAGCAGCGAGTCCCCATCACGGCCTCATTCATGTGTATGAATGTGGTGAAGGCTGTAAGCCTGTCACCAAGCACACCTGAACCATTCGACAGATGGGGAAACCAAGGCGCAGGGAGCAGCTCTCCTCTGCCCAGGATCACACAACACCCCCAGGCCTTGGCCACCAAGGCACTGAAGAAATCTAGTTAAGCAGGCCACAGATTCTGGCCCCAGCTTAGCCACGTGGGTGTCCCTAGGCTGTGGCCAGCCAAGGGCTCTTGCCAAGGCAGACCGAGCCACTTCTTCCTCAGGGCTTCCCTTGCACTTAATTTGATTACTGTGCATGTGCATGCATGCAGAGACCAGAGGCCAAGCTTGGGTGTCATCCCTCAGGAGCCAAGCACCTTGTGTTTTGAGACAGGGTCTCTCCTTGGGACCTGGAGTTCCCTGAGGAGCTAGACCCATCAGCCTGTCTTACCTCCCCAATGCTGGGATCACAAGTACATGCTATCATGCCTGGCTTTTCTCTAGGGATGGAACTGGCTTGACAAGCACTTCACGGACTGAAGCATCTCCCCAGCCCACTACTAAGGGCAGCTAAACCATAGCTGGTAACTCTCAGGCCCCCACGCCAGGTTCCCCAGCCACTTTGGGTTGCTATCGGTCCTCTCCTCCATCTGGCCATGACGGTGGCCACTCCGCCCACAGAGAAGAGGAATCAGACAATGGGCTGGGGTATAGATGTGGCAGGGTGGGGTGAGGCTGAGCAGTGACACCCGCTGAGTGGCTCTAAACAGTCTACCTACTCTAGGTTCTGGTATAGTGACTGCCAGAGAAGCAGGTCGCTAGACAAAACCACTTGAGACACAGGCCTATCTCTCAGCAGGGACACAGCCTGAGACCCAGGTCCTTATAGGCTGGGCAGCCAGGCCTGGGTCCTACTGCACAAGAGACTCCAAAGGGAACACAGAAGCAGGTGGCCAGAGATAAAGAGTGCCAACTAGAATGCGGAAGCATGGGGGAGGGGTTTCAGGACAGAATTTCACAGGGTGAGGGCTCCAGAGAGCAAATGCACAACACTAAAAAAGCACTCAACACTTCCCAACCATGCAATTCAAAACACTGAGGTAATTACTACAGTGCAGCCCCCCCCCCGACACACACACACACACACACACACACTAATACCTCCTCCAGGAGGCCCCTTGATGGAATTCCCTATATGCCCCAGAGACTCCACGCCCAGCACAATGAACACAAGCTCCCCTCTCCAACTCACCTTACCCAACAAAATCTGAGGCTGAGTGGGTCTGTCCAACAGTGCCTCACCACTTGCTGGGCTGCAACCCATCAGCTCAGCTTGCCATGCAGGGGGCCAAAGGGACATCAGAAAGACCTAGGCTGGGAGGAGCCTTTCAGAACCTCTGGCTTTAATGTAAGCCATGGGACCCTGCATCCCAGACAAGGCCGAGCCCCACATGCCCACCTGTTCACCTACCCGCATATTTGGCTGCCCAGCCACAGCTGTATAGCCACTGTATAATCTGTCTGTTCTTCCCTTCTCCTCAGGACGCTTCTGGAGGAATCCAGGAGAGATCATTGATGGCCTGAAGGGAACAGCAGATGGCCACACGTGGATGAGGACCAATGTTCCAGCTGGCTACTAGCTGCCCAGTGGTAGGACTCCTACAACTCAGTTCCCTCCCCCAGTCAGCCCGGGGCTGACCACAGAACTACCTACCCAACCCTCCCTGTCAGCCAGGGGAGAGACCTGTGGCCCCGCCAAGGGGACACCTACTTTGGATCAGCACAGACGGAGCACATACACACAGTCACCAGTGATGGCCCCAATAACTCAGCAATGATCAACAGTAGATCTGAGGCTGGGCAACCATAAAGGGTCTGAAGGCCCTGTGACCAGGAGCCAAAGGCAGCACCCAGATAACAATAGTCCCCAGAAGCAGTTCCAGGTCTTAAGCCCACTGGGAATCCCAGAGTGGACAGGACCAGCTCACCTGGGAAAAGGGCCTAGAAAGAGACTAAAGAGCCCCCAGACCCCAGAGCAAGCAAGCCAAGAGAGATTATGGACAACAGCGACGCAGGGGCTGGGCTGGAGTTCAGGAAAGTAGCTGGGAGGGAGGGCACGCTAGCCCAAATATCCTAGGCAAAGCCAGAAAGCTAGCTCAACTTAAGGACATATGCCAGCATGGTGTCTGAATAACCAGTAAACCAGCCTGCCACCCAGACACAACGGAGGCCCAGAGACCCAAGCCAGACCGGCCTGTGACTTCAGACAACCAGTTCTGCATGAGAACAATACCTACAACAGGCAGAACACCATGCTAGGCTAGGAGCCCTGGTGACAGGCTGAGTGGCTGGCTCACTTGCACAGTGAGCCATCCTCTGAGCTTCATTTACCAGGCCAGTTAGGGGTGTACAATGGACCCCATGGAGACTGCCAGAGGTGGTGACCCCAGCCTCCTTGGAGCACACCACCCCTTGTCTCACTGGCAGCCTCCCCACAGCAACCTACAATTAATTAGCCCCAGCCAAGAAGCAGGCCTCGAACTCACTATGTGCCTGAAGATGACCTTGAACTTCTGAGCCTCCTGCCCCCAGCCTGGTGAGCACTGGGATCACAGGTGGGTGTCACGTCACCGGGCTCCTCTGATGGCTCTGCCGGCTGTCAGGGTAGCAAGCTCTCCTGCACAGGGCTGATGAGTGCAGTTCCAAAGAAAGAACATCAAGCTGCCTGGATTCAACTGTGTCTGAAGCTCTGTTTAGTTACTTGAAACTTCTGTACTAAACACAGGAGGAAGCAGAGTCCACCCACTGCCATGGGAGACCCAAGTGAGTGATATCCAGACACCAACTGCTAAAGCTCCATGGGCTCAGATCTCCAGCCTCCAGGTCCCTCTTCAATGCAGAATGGAGCAAGAAGGAAGTGGTCAAATGAGCAAGCATCTGGGTAGGATCCCAGCCAGCCTCGCCTCCTAGAGCCAAAGCAGGCGTGCCCGACTCCTCTCCCCGCTATTGGTGACTCTGACAGGGACACAGGCCTTGTAGATGGTGCTTGAGAAACTGGGTCAGTCCTTGGCAGCACATGAACTCCACAGCCTGGCAGTAACTGAAGCAAGCCTCCATGAAGGTTCCACGGGAACATGGTGGCCTCTCTGAAGGCATGCCTGACCATAGCTGAGGAGCCCAGAGCCGGTAAGAGGCCAGCCAGGCCAAAAGGACCCTGGATAGTGGGTCGCACACCTGCCCCTACCATACCTGAGAGTTTAGCTTCCTTGAATTTAAAAAGGGGTCAGCATGGTGGCACACATCTTTAATCCCAGCACTAGGAGGCAGAGATTGGCGGATCTCTGTGCGTTCAAGACCAGTATGGTCCACCTAGTGAGTTCCAGGAAGATCCAGGCCCTGGTGGGGACAGGTAAGACAACCTACAGGTGTCGTTTTCCCTAGGCCTCTCTGCTTTTGTTCTCCAACTGTGTGCCTGGGACAGCTCCATGTCACACAGTGAAGGATGAGACTCTTTCCATAGGGCAATACTACTTCCACCCCAGGGTCTAAGTGACTACCATGGTGACAGACCAATATGAACAGCCTCTGTCATCCCTGTAGCTCTGCTGGCATCCTATCTAGTCATCTAACCCACTCTAACAACATTGTGCAGGTGAAAAGAAAGGTACAGAGAGGCGAGTGGCCAAAGTCACACAGCAGGCAGGTGGCCAGCGCAGGTAAGCCTCCTCCACCCATAGGTGGTCTAGGTGTCCTTACTGTGGTAGCCATGTTACCCCATCCTGCCTCCTTCCTGAGACTCTCCAGGGATGGGGCCATCCAAGACATCCAGGGTGATCCTACCTGGAGTCACCCTGCAAAGACCTGTCTTCTAAATGCTGTCACGGATTTGGGGTGCCCAGACTTTAGCAGATCCTTGGGGTGCTGTTTGCTCCACCGCGTCACACGATCTCTTCTGGTGCTCTCGCCTAAGCAAACCTCCTCGAGCCCACAGCTAGGCCCTAGAGAGTCCCCAGGGAGCATGAAGGCACATGCAGGGACACCCAGGAGCATGGTCATGGCCCAGAGGCCCCTCTGGATGGCAGGAAGCCAGAGTCTCATGCCCAAGGCTCTTGGAGAGGCCAGCTCAATGACTCATCCACTCACAGGCCAAGAGGCTGGAGGTACTTGTGGAGAGGAGAGAAAAACGCAAAGCCAAGGACCCAGCTGGGATTTGTACACAGAACCACAGACAGACAGACAGACAGACAGACAGACACAGACACACACACACACACACACACACACACACACACACACACACACACACACACACACACACATTAACCCTGAAACCTTGAAAGGTTCAGGGGCAGCCCAGTCATGTGACCAACACATCAGTCCTTCCTATCCTGCCAGCCCCCACACTGCCCATCCGCCTGGGACCTGGCTGTAAGGGCCTACCATGACATCACAAGTGGAGGAACCGTGCTGGGAGCCTGGAGGAGACTGGACCAAGGGACAAAGGGTGCATTGTCAAACACAACTGGAGGCAGGGGCGGATCTTCTGCATGTCTGGCTCAGTGCGGCAGGAGAACCCACCCCCAGTCTTCCAGAACAGGGCGGGTAGCCTGGGCAGTGTCTGTGCCAAGAAGAGAGCTCAGTCTGGGAAGTGGGCCTCCCAGAGCTGCACAGGGCCTACCCTGAGCCAAGGATAAGAATAAGGCCTTGTGGGAAGGAAACAGGATAATCCCCTAAGCACTCAGTATCACCCAGAAGGCAGACAGATACACAAATACCATTCATCCCCATCATACTGTGTGCCAGCTGTGTGCCACTTACCCTCTCTGAGCCTTACATGACAGGGTGATTCTGGGCTCAACTAAGGTGTGCAAATGCTCACATCCTACCCTCTCCAAGGCAAAGCTGGCCGTCAGCACCCACACCTCAAGCAAAGAGCCCTACTTTCATTGATCCCAACCCCACACCTCCAAGACTTCACTCAGGAGCTAAGCACCCAGCAAACACAGAATATGATATTCCACCTTCTCGGAGTGCCACAGGTCCATAAGGCCCAGCCACCGAGTCTCAGGATGAAGGACCCTGTCTCTAGACAAGGAACATACATACATACACACATATATATACACATATATATACACATACCCTATGTTTACATACCCAAACTCATACCCTACACACACACACACACCCTACACATATGCCACACACATATACGTGATACATATATACATACATACATAAACAATAAATAAAATTATCCTTTTTTCTCACTCTCTTTCTCCTCCTACACCATACACCTACATATATATACACACATACCACTACACGCTGACCCCTCAGCCTAGGGACAGGCCTGGGCTACTACCCCTTGATGTCAAGTCGGGTAATTCCCAAGAGGCTCTCTGTGGGTGCTGCAGGCACAGCTGACCAAGTCACCAGGGCCCAGCCTGAACATCTGTGATCCCCCACATACACAAGCTCGTACACTAACATCTAAAAGTGAAGTGATGGCATCAGGAGGGTGGAAACTTTGGGAGGTGATGAGGTCATGAGAAGGACCTGCATCCTTGCAACAGAAGCCGCCCATAGACAGCTGCCTGTACCCCTCCTCGGAGTGAGTCTACTGTTGGAACAGACCAGCCCTACCCAGGACGGCACCCAACCTGACCTCCACCAGTTAGCATCTTGGTGGTGGGCTGACGGCTCCAGAGCTGAGGAGAGCGAGCAGTAGCTCAAAGGCCTGCGTATAAAAGCTCAGAGGGCCTCAAGGAGGTTGGCAGAATGGATACCTAGAAACCCCAGCTGGGAACAAAGGCACAGGATCAGTCAAGCTCAGACAACAGGAGTAGGCACAGTCTCTGGAGGGGTCACTGGAGCAGGTGGGGCAGAGCATCTCAGGAGAGGGAGGTGCCACAAGCTTAAAGGTCCTGACACAGGACCATGGCTGAGGTCTACAAGCAAGAACAGCCTACATGCTCAGGGGGAGTGCTCTCCACCCCCTCCCTGCCTCTCCAGGCTCTGCCCAGGGAAATAGAGGACCCTAAACTATGACCTCTGCCCAGAAACAAGCCTGGACCACCCCACAGGATGGCCTGCCAGGGTTTGAGTGTGAGGCAGCCCCTGTGTCTGAGCACTTGGTCTTAACACTGGTGCTTTTAGGGCACGGAACCTGGTTAGAGGAAGTAGGTCACTAGGGGTGGGCCCTAAGGTTTCCTAGTTCGGCACTCTCTCTGCTCTCTGCTTTTTGACTGGATGCACTGCGACCGGCTGTCACAGCTGCTCCACCATGATGGACTGTACCAACTAAACTGTGAACCAAGATAAACCCTCCCTTCCCTAAGCCACGTCTCACCAGGCATTTGGTCACATTTACAGAAGTAGTATAGATGATGGTGGAAACTCCCCCGAGCTTAGCTCTGGGTCCCCAGCCTAGCCCTGCAGGGTGCAACTCTCAAGCACATTTTGTCAACCTGACACAGGCTAGGGTCATCTGGGGAGAAGGAACCTCAATTGAGAAAATGTTCCCATCAAATTGACCTGTAGACAAGTTTGTGGGGTGTTTCCTTGATCAATGATTGATGTGGGAGGGGGAGGGCCCAGCCCATTGTGGGCAGTGCCAATCCTGGGCAGGTTATCCAGAGTTGTATATGAAAGCAGACTGAGTGAGCCAGTAAGCAGTATTCCTTCATTGACCTCTGCTTCAATTCCTGCCTCCAGGCTCCTGCCTCAGCCTCCCCTGGTGGATTATGGTTTAGGGATGTGTGAGCCTATAACACTTTCCTTCCCAAGTTGCATTTGGTCATGGTGATTTATTACTAGAAACCCTACCTAAGACAAAACCACCTGGGTACAGATGGAGCAAGCTCAGCAGGACGCCCACTTTACAGAGTGGCCATGTGTGGGGCCCTACCCAAGCCCTGAAGAAGTTTCCACCCAGAACCAACAGCTCCTGAGAGACATGATTTTCTCTCACATCTAAGGCCAACTATGCCAACAGAGCAGATGAACTGCAGAGACCACACCAACAGTGGACCAGAACCACGGAAACCACACCAACAACAGAGGAAGAGAACCACAAAGACAATGCTAATGACAGAGCAGGTAAATCACAGAGACCATGCTAACAACACAGCAGGAGAACCACAGAGATCACACCAACAACAGAGTAGAACCAGAGACCACGCCAATGACAAAACAGGAGAACCACAGAGACCACGCAAACAGAGCAGAACCACAGAGACATCAATAACAAAACAGGAGAACCACAGAGATTACACCAACGACAGAGCTGACAAACCAGAGACCATGCCAATGGCACACCAAGAGAGCTATGGAGACCACGCCAAATGAAGACCAGGAGAACCACGGAGACCACACCAACAACAGAGCAGACATATCCATATCTACTCAGTCTGCTTTCATATACAACTCTGGATAACCTGCCCAGGATTGGCACTGCCCACAATGGGCTAGGCCCTCCCACATCAATCATTGATCAAGGAAACACCCCACAGACTTGTCTACAGGTCAATTTGATGGGAACATTTTCTCAATTGAGGTTCCTTCTCCCCAGTGAAAACAACTTAGCAGAACTATGGAGACCATGCCAACAACAGAGCTGGCAGACCATGGAGACCATATCAAGGACAGAGCAGAAGAACCACAGAGACCATGCCAATGACAGAGTAGGCAAACCACAGAGACCATGCCAGCAGAGCAGGAGAACCACGGAAACCACACCAGCAGCAGAGCAGGAGAACCATGGAGACCATGCCAATGACAGAGCTGGCAAACCATGGAGATCATGCCAATGACAGAACAGGAGAACCACAGAGACCACACTAACAACAGAGCAGACATATCATGGAGACCACACCAACAACAGAGCAGGAGAACCATGGAGACCATGTCAACAACAGAACAGACGTACCACAGGGACCACAGCAATGACAGAGCTGCCGAGTGATGGAGACCATACCAAAAACAGAGCAAGAGAACCACAGAGACCATGCCAATGACAAAGCAGGCAAACCACAAAGACCACGCCAATGACAGAGAAGGCAAACCACAGACCACACCAACAACAGAGCAGGCAAACTATGGTGATCACACCAACAACAAAACAGATGAACCATAGATTATGTCAATGACAGAACAAGCAAGCCATGGTGACTGGGCTAACTACAGAGAACAAAAATGATCACACCACTGACAGAACAGACAAACCAGGCAATTACACCAACGACGATGGAAAGCAAACCACATGATCATGCTGACCGCAGAGCAAGGCCATCGCACTGATGAACAGGTGGATCGCAGTAGTCCCCACACTATCTGATGACAAGAAGGCAGTCATGTGGCCAGCAAGATGACTGAGCAGGTAGGGGCAAACCTAATCACCCAAGTTCCATCCCCAGGACACCCATAGAGGAAGTAGAGAACACACGCCCCCAAAAATGATGTAATAAAAACCTTTTTGTTGTTGTTTTCAAGAGACAGGGTTTCTCTATGTAAGCCTGGGTGTCCTGGAACTTATTCTGTAGACCAGGCTGGCCTCAAACTCACAGAGATCCACCTGCCTCTGCCTCCTGAGTGCTGGGATTAAAGGTATGCGCCACATCACCCAGCTTAATAAAATCTTTTTAACAAGTGCTCAGTTCAGGGGACTATGACCTAATGGTCACATAAGCCTGTCAAAGTGCTGACCTCTCACTCCAGCCTACAGATGAGGAAATCAGAGCTCTGAAGGCCAAGTCAAATCACCCAGCCTACAAGGCAGATCAGGGCACAAACAGAGGACAGCCTGGTCCTGGGAGCCATGGTCCTTCCTTCACATTTATTCCAAGGTAATGAAGACTTTGCAAGCTGTTCTTAGAGGAGCCACTGCAAGCCATGATCTCGTGTGCCCTTCCCAGAGATGTCCCAATGACATGTGCTTGAATCACTAGAGTTCAATTTATCAGGATCAGAACCAGGGAAAGGACACTGAGCCAACCAGCCTCAGTCACACCTTCAAATACTTGCTGTGAACATAAGGATGTATGCCTATAAGCATGCATACATTCGAGCATGTATGTGCACAAGTGTGTACTTTTCTTACACTGCAGGCTCAGTGGCCACCACCTGATACAGTCCCTCCATCCCATAGCCAACCTTGCTCTGGGCTTCCAAGCAGGCTTCTCAGGAGCAGGGATATTATCACTACTCCCACAGGACAGAACAGAGGTGGCCTCCCTCAGCTAGCACTCTCCAAGCAGACCCAGAGCAACAGGGGCATTACAGGTCCCACTTTAAGGGCCTTTCCTGAGGACCTCGGGAGGTCCAGGACAAATGGCAGTAGGCAGCTGGCATAGTGGCCTAGACAAGAGAGAAACTCCCAGCTGACTGCTGCTGGCCAGACAGGGGAGGCCCAGAGCCAGCATCCAGCATCGGCAGCATCCGGTATCACCTACAAAGAACCACTGCCACCCTCCACAGGAATACTGGTCCTCCCACCCGGGCCCAACCCCCAGGCCACACTGGGCAGTGTCAGGGACCCAGGCTCAAGGGGAAATAGGATAACAGACTTGCAGTGAAGGTCAGATGGAGGTCTACCCCATGCCAGGGTCACTCTGCAGAGTGAAGGGAGTGTGGGGAGAATTAAGGGTCTTCCCCTGGACACAATTCAGGACTGCTGCCCAATGGGGCTTCCACTGCTCCCTCAAGGCACCTGGAGGCTAGGGAGTTCCAGGGCTTGACCAAGGCCATATGTCCTCCAAGGTTCAGGCTATATCTTGAACCTCAGTCTGATCCCATTACTTAACACTACTACTGCAAGATGGCATGTACCACCCTTGGTCCAGGTAAGTCCACTATCGTCATCATTATCCTCACTGCCAACCACAACCCCTAGTACTAACTGCTAACCCACCCTGAACCAAAGACCCATGGCCTCAGGTCCTTTAAACCATATGACTTGTTAATGACCCCTTGCCAGATGGGAAAACTAAGACTCCAAAACAGGAAGTGGTTTGTCAGGGTCACCTAACTTGAGACCTGCCCCAGAGCCTCACCTTTGGGTGCTATTCCTTCTCCCTTACCCCCACACCCACAGGGACCTGTCGCTCCACTCTGCACTCAGAGTCTTAGAGGTAAGATGGCATACTGGAGGCCACACAACAGGAAAAGGGATTGAAGGACAACTAGGGTCTTAGGCAAACAAGCCATACCTTCTGGAGCTCCCACCTCAACCTGAACTTGGGGGTCTTGGAAGCTGCTCCCAGCAACCCCAGTACCAGGCCTGGAGGAGTTCCTCTCCCACCCTGGGCTTGCTGCCGCAGGCTGCTGTGAGCTCAGGAAGCCTTTCCAACTTTCCAATGTTTACCCCTCTCTAGCTGCCAAGGCCCTGGGCAAGCCTGGGCCGGTGGCCCTTATTTCAAACCAGACAGGGCACTGAGCCAAGCTCCACTTCAGTAGGGAGGCAGGCTGGGCCCATGCTGCCTGCACCTGGCTCCCCCTAGCCCAAGTTCCCAGGTCCTTAGGCCCTGGTCCTATACAGTCCACAGTCGTCAAGAACGCCCCTGCCTCACATCCCAACCTGCACTGTCCAACTATCCTGCCACACGCTGGGTGGGCATGCTCAAGGCACGTAGCACAGTGCCTGTACCACACAGCCCCTCCCAGGGCCACCATCCAGCACCCATTGCCTCTCAGGATATCCACAACTTTTCCCAATAAGATAACCTACTGTCCCATGTACAAAACCCTGAGACACATGTCCATCCTTCCAGGGGCCTCCCCATGCACCCAGCTGGCTGACAGAGACCCATAGGAACTAGGGCCACCATACCCCAAGCAAGTCTGAGGTAGCCGGCAGGCAACTCCAGGGGTCCCAGGGCAGTACCCCTTGCCCATATACTGCAAATCATAGCCCTCTGGTCTGTGGCGCCATCCCTAGGTCTAAGGATGCAGGCATCCTGAGCTAGGCAACTTCTCTTACCAGTGCATGGCCAGCAACAGCCTGAGTGGGCTCCACACAACTTGCAGGAACTCTCCCATACAGCAAGGGAAGGCCAGCAACATGCCGGCCCAGGTCAGCATGTCCCATACCCGAGACCTGGCCCATGAGCACCTGGGAGCCAGCTCTTGGCCAGTGACAGGGCCATCCTCCGTCCAGACCAAGTGGGCATGGGGCAGCCACACACAGTGGCCGCACCCCTTCCCGTGAGACTTGGGCTCCCACTCCAGCTGGGGAGGCCCCGGTACGGACCAGCAGCTTGCCAGTCCCCTAGGCTTTTGTCCTAATGCCCCCCCCCAAATCAGGGCACTGGAGGCGTGTCAGGAATACCCTGTGGAGTGGTGTGACCCACTGTGGGCCGCCACCAAGACGCAGGCCCAGCTCTGCGTCCGCCACCCAGGCCTATAAACACGGAATTACATAAGTCCACTCTTGTTCCAGAGCCAAAAGTACCGAGCTGCTAGCAGCCTTGGCAGTCGGGACTAATTCCTCATCGCCATGGTAACCCTGGCGGGCTTCCAGCCACTGGGGCTCAACACTGCAAGGCCTTTTTATAGCTTTCGAGAAGCCCTCTCCCTCCTTGCTGCTGGCAGGGGGACCAGCGCCAGCCACGACACGACCCCTCCTTTAACCATTTCCTCCCAGCCAGTCCCGACATCCTCCAGTCCTGCAGGGCCAGATGGCCAGAGGAAAACGCTCCCGTCCTTCCGATCTCAGCTAAAGGAAACAGGACCTGGGGCTCAGGGCCTGGGTCATCTTGGTGGCAGGCCCAGAAAAAAGGCAGAGCCAAATGCACACAGAGGCCAAAGGAGATGGCCGGATGCTCGGGCAAGCGTCAGCACTGGCCGTGACTTGCTGGGTGACTCACCTCAAGCCCGACCTCCTCTGGGTGTGGGCTGTGCATCTTCTCAGGGCAGGCTGGCTCTGCAGCTGTGTGGCTCCGGGCAGCAACACTGGGGGGTTAGAACAGTGGTTCTCAACCTTCCTAATGCTGAGACCCTCATGTTGTGGTAACCCACAACATAAAATTATTTTCACTGCTACTTTATAACTGTAGCTTTGCTAATGTTATGAATATTAATGTAAATAGCTGTGTTTTCCAATGGTCTTAGGTGATCCCTGCAAGAAAGGCTGTTTGACAACCCCAGGGGTCACAGGCTGTGTTAGGGAAAGCCTCAGGGTCTCAAATAGCTTCTACTTCCCTCCCCTGGTCCTAGCACCCAGGAGTCAAGCCAACAATGTGTGCCCCAAAGGCACCATGCAGGATGCCCAGGTCATGTAGACAGCCTGTAGCTGGGCCAAATGTGGAGCCAGAATGGGAACAAGGAAGGTCTGATCCATGAAAAGATGAGGCCAGGGAGGGGTCAAGAAGAGGAGGGAAGGAGGGGAGGAGGGGAGGAGAGGAGGAGGGGAGGATGGGAGAAAGCGAGGAGGGGAAGAGGGAAGGAAGGGAGGAGGAGAGGCCTCCAGCCAGTGTGCTTCAGTTGTAGACACACTCCCGCCTTCACCCATCTCAGGAGCCACTTAGGATGACTGACAATGCTGTGCCCAACAGCTCAACCATGACCATACCAATCAGGGAGCCCCGGCCCCTGCCATCCCCACAGCATGACAGAAAGTGGGCACACTGTTGAGCCCAGGAGGAATTTATGCAACCCAAAGGAAGCAGTCCCAGACAGAGACTCCCCTGGGACATGAACCAGGGTCTTGGTGGGTACCCACAGTGCCACAGTCAACAAGAAGCCCCAGTCAGCTTCAGGACTAAGGCTACACAGAGCAAAAGCCTATGCCCACTGAGGTTTTGAAGAGATCAACAGTCACACGGAGACCAGCAAGGAGATATAGTCAGGCCCTCAGACCAAAAGATCCTGCCAGCCCTGTGATGTCAGTCCCAAGGAGGATGTTCAGGTTTCTGTAGACCCACCCCACCTCCAGCAAAGGTAGGGTGCCCACACTGCAGCCATCTTTTACAGGAAGGGGAAACTGAGGCATTACACAATAGGACAACTAAAGCCCATCTTTTCACCTAGGATATAAAGCCACTGTCTTCCTGTCCCTGGCTCTCACTGTGACACCAGGAGACTGAACCATAGTCATGCCATCCAAATGCCACCAGGAAGTTGTGTAGGCAAGCAGCTGAGCCACGGGTACCCCCCCCCTTTTCTGCCCTGCATTTGTTCCAGTAGAGGCTGCAGGAGAACCCTGTCTTCCACAAAGGCTGCCCTGAAACCCACAGTACACTTTCACAGTAGGCCAGACCACAGTGAGGGCAGGCTCATACCCTGGCCATGTCTCTTCCATGGTCATGCCCACTGCTGTTTTCTTGTGAGATATCAGGCAGCTCAGTGTTTGTTAAGTGACTTAATGAGACAATATATCATCAGAAACCCGAAACAACTACATGCAGGGCCTTCCAGACAGCATTAATTGCCAAAACTAAGCTCAGGGTCACGGTGAAGCAGCCTGTGGTCTTCTGGGCAAAGGCATCACTGTCCTGGCCGGCAGCACCACCAGCCAACATCTATACAACACACCATTCCCAGCAGCCTGGCTGCTGAGTGCAGCATGTGATGGGAAAAGCTGGTAAGGGCAGTCAATTCGAGTCAACAGGAACCAAAAAGGAGACTGGACACGTGTGCTTGGCTGCCCCGCAGGGCAACTACTTGTGGCCTGTGATAGGGCCAGCCAAGAGCAACACTGGGGAGATCTGGAACATCAGAGGACCATGGCCAGGTCAACATATAGCTTAATCCCCCAAGCAAGCTGCTTCCTGGTCAGTCAGGAAGTGAGGCAGGGACAATAAACGGGAGAAAACTAGAAACTATTGCTGCCACCTCCTCTGCCACCTCGTCCCAAGCCTGGGCACCAGGACACAGTGGCCATGCTAGCCTCAGTTTCCCCATCTGCAAGGACACTCTATGGCTACATCTCCACACAATGGAGTCTAAGCACACAGTGGAAAAGAATGAAGGCCTGGCACACTGTAGCACACAGGGACCTCAGAGTGGAGTGCCCCAAAGCGAGAAAAAAGAACACACAAGGTCCCATCTGAGATTCTACCCAGGGACAGGATAGCCACACAGCCTGGGGCTGAAGGCAATGGCAACAAGCCCCAGAGGGTGCAGGGTCTCCCTCTGGAATGACATAATAGTTCTCAATTAGACAGAGGTGGCCAAGGCACAATTCTGAGTGCTTAGAACTGACACACTGATCACTCACTGAAAACAATTCATCTCAGGCCGAGTGGTGGTGGCACACGTCTTTAATCCCAACTCTCGGGAGGCAGAGGCCAGCCTGGGGTCTCACTAGGTGTGGTGGTGCATGCTGCAGCCCTAGCTAAAGCAGTGGAGGCTGAGGCAGGAAGATGAGGATTCCACAACTTTGAGGCCAGCCTGGGATACAGATACAGATGCAGACTGCATCCCCAAGGCTAATCTCACCAGACATGTTGGCAACCACAATCTCAGCACTTGGGAGGCTGCAGCAGGAGGACTGCTTTGAGTTCAAGCCATCTGAATTACAGAGTAAGTTCCAGGTCAGTTTCAGATTCATAGTAAAACCAGGTCTTAAAACAGCAACCGAGACTCATCTCATGACTCTACCTGAATGAAAACCAGAGGTTGAGCCTCTGCTAGGCGCCCACACCTCTGAAGAGACTCCTGGGCCCCAGGCCTGGAGCTGTTGGATGTTCCAGAAACATGTACTGTGTGCAAGGAGCACCGTGCACACGGCAGCAGTCACAGAATCAAACATAAAACCTGTATGTATGCTCACCCAGGTGGCTGCAGTGACAGGTGACTGGGGGAAGGGATGGGATGGGACCTAAAGGAGTAGTCTGTTTCCCTCATTCCAGAGGCTGGAAGTTCAAAGCCAAGATGATGTAGGACCCTCATACCCCTCAGCTCCTAGTGTCCTGTGTCCTTCGGCTGTGGCAGCATCAGCTACCTAATGCCTCCGGCCCACAGAGGCCCTTAGAGTCTCGGCATTCGTCACTGGGTCCATGTCCATCTCCATCCAAGGCAGCCCACCAATGCTGGGCACAAGGGAGCCAACAGGATAGCTACACGCCCCCGAACCAAAGGTAAGCCACAGGACCACATTACTGGCCAGTGCCTGCCAGATCCGGTGAGACGAAGACCATGGAATCCAAACCCCTTCCAGAGAGGCATGAGACAGCCAGCTCTCCCTGTCACCTGCTCCAGGAACAGGGGACTTCTCACACTGCACTAGAATAACCCTTGGCCCACTGGCCGTAGCACAGCAAAGCCAGGGCTGTGGTGCACTATCCTATACCCAAAGGGGCTACCTCCTCCAACGGAGATACTAGCCACCCAGGCCTCCCCCAGCAGCAGCCACAGCCACAGCCATGAAAGGCAGTAGCCACTGTCCGGGACTCTGAGAACTCACACCCAGGCAGAAATGACAGAGAGATGAGGCACCCAATACTCCCAAGGACTTGACCAAGCTAGGACAGGACATCCCCAAAATGCCAGGCACTGGACTACAGTCTACACAACCTCCATGGTCCCTCACAATATCCCTAAAGGCACAGCTACCCTGGTGTCACAGATGGAGACACAGGCAGTAGGCTGAAGAAAAACCTGCCCCTGGAGCAAAACAGCAAGTCTAGTCACTTTGTGCTCCCCTGGCCCCGCTGCACCTCAAGAATCATTCTGGAAAGAAGTGTCATGGTCCTGGGCCCCAACTTTCTCAAAACAGCATCTGCAGAAGTGTCAGACTTGGAACTTTCTGGAAGAATCCAAAGACTGTCCAGATTGGGGGGGGACGGGACACTCTGAGATAAAAGTCACAGACTCCAACAGGACAGCTCTGGCCTTCTCATACTTTCTTTGCTCAAGCCCTAGTCTGGGCTCACTCCATTCCTTCTGGAGTCTGGGACACCCCTGATCACACCACCACCCTTTAGTCACCTCTCCCTGTGGGGTATGAAAGGCATTGAAGAATTCACTGGGGAGAAAAGAGGCAAGAGAGGGACAGCCTCCTGGGTTCTGGGTGCCTCTCCTTCCCTGGAGTCAGCAGGAGTGACAGGAATAAGCACCCCACAGAAGAGCTGAGACAATGGCAGCTCCCCCACAGCGCTGCCTGCACTCCTGGATCCAGCTGTATCAGAACAAGTCCTCTCTGGGCTCTCCACTCTGAGCACCACCAGTTCACTCACTCTGAGGTCTAACGCAACCTCAGTGCCCTTGCGCCTGACTTCAGGTCCCCTAACTACTGCCCCTACCTGACCTCACCTCACACGGATGAACCTCACCTGCTGGCCCTCATCACCCTCAGCAGGTAGCACTTACTGAGGAAGCTGATACTCCGAGGCCACTCACAGAGCCCGACCCTACACTGTCCAGAACATTCCACATGATCAGATGCAAAGGAGATCCTAAATGAAGAGAAACACAAGGGACAAGATGGGATTTCAGGTCCAGGTGCGGAAGGCAGCTCAGACCTATGTGGCTGAGGCAGCTCTAACCTACACACACGGCTGAGTGATCTCCAAGCCACCCTGAAAGTCATTCTCCCCCCCCCCCCCCCGCCAGCTCTGCTCCTACACCAGAGGGTTGAAGATAATCAGAATCCCAGCCCCTGGCCCTTCCACCTGCTGGCTGTGGGAAGCCCATGCCGGTCCTCCTCCCCAGCCTCCATCTCTATGGGGTGGGTCCAATGATGGCTACCAGAGGGAGCTAGCTTTGTCCTTAGTGAGATGCAAGGTCATCACAGTAACTTCACTGCGGGTGCAAGGTCATCATGCAGGATGACAACATTGCTCCCACTCCTGCTCAACACTGCACCCAGAGCAGGTAGAGTACTCAAGATGCCCACACAGGATAACCCAGAGGCTGAAGCAGGAAGGACCCAGGTCTGAGAGCTGTGTGACTTCAGGCGAGACACTAAACTCTCTGTGCTTGGGTCTCCTCATGCATAAAGAGGGGATGATAGCACTCGAGAGGTTTGGAGGTTAAATAAACTATCATCAAGTGCACTGTGGGCACCATTACAAACCCTGCTGCTATTATCATCCCTGTCACTGTCACCACTCAGCGACTTCAGACCTGAAGTCAGCTTTACAAACCCACTGCCGGGTTAGAGCCAAGGCTGGGGACCCCACCCACCCGCCTGGGCCGCACAGGGCCCCTAAAAAGCCACCAGCCAGGGCCAACGACCGCTGCTAGGTGGAGGAGACACATGTCGGAGCCGAAGATTAAAAACAAGTACAATTATCGGGCAGGCATCCATCCGTAATTACGACTCTGATGTAATTAGGCACCCCGCTAACTTCATTACTTATTTATTTACGGGATTGCTTATTTGATTTACGGGCCTTCTTCCCCCGAAAAGTCGTCTTAGCTGACACCCCCTCAGGCAAGGAGGGGGGGTTGTAAGGAACAGGAGGTCCCCCCTCCCCCTCTGCTGCCACCACTGTTCCTGGGCTTCCGAGCATCAGGCCCATGCCTCGCCCCCAAAACAGCTCCTTGGAACTGTGTGTAATTTTGCTTAAGACAGCAGGCTAGGTCAGAGCAGACCCTTGGCAGACCAGAGCCTGACATTCACTTCACAGTACAGGGTGCCAAAGGACAGGGCTTAACCCGGAGGCCGGGGCTCTCCTCCACACCCTTGGCTCTGGAGCACAGGAAACCCTGGACAGAAGGCTGAGTTCTGGCCCCACCTGGCCATCAGTTCTTGGCGCGACCCTCTAGGTTAGCAAAGGCATAGAGGTGGAACTTCCTGACATAGAGGAGAGAGTGTACAAGCCGAAGTCCTATGTGCCAATTGTCCTCACAAGGAGACATCACCTCATGTGGAGAAACCACATGTGCCTCAGTTTCCTCCTCTACTAACTGGGGTGTTCAGAGTGCCCACCACTTGGTAACCCTGAAAGCCTAAGATGGATGCCTCTACCCAACAATGCACCATGGTCCTAGCCCACACAGTAAGACAAGAAAAAGTAAGTAATCGCCTGGAACTAGGAAGAAATGACCAAGCCAGTACTGGCAGGTGTGTGACTATCCCACCTATCCAAGCTTTCCACCATCCACCAGGTGGCCAGACAGAACCAAAATGCAGCCAATGTTGAAGTGTAAACGAAAATGCGACAGAACTCACTCAGGCAGCCAATAGAGCAGACCGACAGTATCAAGTGCGGGCGAGGAAACAGGGCAACCACAATCCCCACACGCTGGGTGAGACAGCGCTTCCCTGGCGGCTCCACACTTACCACACACCTAGCATCCCACTCCTAGAAGTATGTCCAGGAGAAACAGAGCCGCACTCACAGACTCAAGCAGGAATGGTCCAGGACAGTTTCCTCAGAGCCTCAGCTAGGACTAGCACAGCAAGCTGCCAAACATCGCACAGCGAACATCGCACACCAGCACCGTCCTTGGCGGGATGAAAAGGTGAGCCAGTGGCACAAGAAATGAGAAAGCTCAAAACCGCCACATGGAAAGAAAGAAGCCAAGCACAAGAACATGCGCACTCTGTGCAAACACGCACATTTACTTACACACACACACACACACACACACACACACACACACACAATGTCAAAACTGTTTTTAAGTCCTAAAACGAAGCAAGGTGAAAAAAAAAAAGCACGGACTGCAGGCCCTGGTATACAGCAGGGGCCTTATCATTGCTGCTGCAAAATGATGGCAAGGCAAGCCCAGTTTGGGCAGGACATGCTGGGATTCTTTTAACCCTGGCAAAGGCAACAGGCAGGACTCGGCTCAATAAACACCTCCAGGTCTCCCAGGATCAGGCCAGGGATCTGACTGATAGTGGTTGTCCAGGGTAGGACAAGGGTCTGGTTCCATGGGAGCCCTCTCCTCTCAGGAGACAATTGTAGAGGCCTGTGAGGAAGGCTCCCGGTCACCCTAGGGTCACTTCAGACCAGCATCAGTTCTGGAATAGGACATGTGAGGAGAGGTGGGCAACTGGAGTGTCCCCATCCAGTCACACTCACTGGAGCACAGAAAGGTCAGGCAGAAGTCTCCCTGATGACAGAAAAGGACAGCCACAGTGGGCAGGCAGAGGGAGAAGCTACAGGGTTGGGGTGATTCTGCTACCTCCCACAGGTCTCCCAAAGGCCTATGGGGCTGGCCCTGACGACCCAGTGGGCAAAGGGGAGGGCATGCATAGAACAAGCAAGAGGGGGGTCCCATGGGCCCGATTAGCAGGGCAGCTGCAGGCAGGCGGCTCAGCTGTCAGACTCCGCCATCACAGGCACCATTAATTGCTGTCATTTGAGGGTGGCCCTGGGGGAAGAAAGGGGAAAGAGGGGAGGGCAAAGGAGGGGAGGGCAGGGAAGGAAGGCAGAGGCCTGACCAAGGTTCAGCACCCAGAGCTGGGAAGGAGTCAGAGGATGGAGGATGGAGGGTACTGACCCATAGGGGAGGGAGGGGGAGTCCTGTGCTCCTTGGCCCATGATAGTTACAGCCAGGGCGTGAGGCCAAAACCAGTCCCACAGTCTAGGTGGGGTACACAGCAGAGTGTGAGCCCACAGCCACCCTGCCAGAATTCATCCACTCAGCCCTGAGCACTCTGCCTGCCCTGACCGTATTCCTGAGTATCCTAGCCCCCAAAAACCTCCCTGCAAATACCAGCTTCCCTCTGCATCTCCCAGCATACCTCTCAGTCGAGGGTCAGGTAAATCCCATCCCCCACCCAAGCCTAAAACTCCTGCGGCAGTGGCCCTCCTCTAGAAAACCCTAGAGCCCCCATTTCCCACTACAAGGTGAGAACAGCTGGGCCAGGCTCCCCGTGGAACCCAAGGTCCTCAGCAGTGCAGAGCCATGCTGGGACTTCACCTCCAGCCTTGCTGCCCACATCTGCAACGCAGGGACAGTGACATGGCACTTTTCAAGTGCTCTGGGGATTACATAAGGTCATTCCACAGAGCATTCAGCGGGGACCCGAGGGTGTACAGGTGGCCAGCTTATCATTCAGACTCTTATGCCCTCGCCCTCACCAGATCACCCACCCCAAGGGGTCTCCAAAAGGCCTCATGGCCCTCTGCCCACTGTGGATGGGGCTCAGGACATTCCTAGCCTGTTCCTGCAGCTCCCAGACAGCCTTGTCTTAGCCAAGGAGACGCCTGGGTCCCTGGCTCCCCGCCCTCCCCCTCTGTCTGCTCCCCTCCTCCCGCAAGCATGATGGATCGCCCCAGTGGAGGAAGCTAAGTGCTTGCAGACAAAAAGCCCTTTTATCGTCCTCGGGTGGGCCACTGGCGTGACAGGCAGATAAGTCAGGCTGAGGTGGCTCCCCATTAGGCGAGATGCGGATGGATGGAGAGCAAGAGGTGGGGGGGGGGAGCAACCAGGCCGTTCCTTCCACTCTCAAAGACCTGGTGGACAGCCCTACCCCCACAGACTCATGCCCACCCCTTCCTGCTTCAGATGAAACCATAGCCTATGGCTGCAGAAGTGGCTCAGTTGGTAGACTGTGTGCCTGGCATGCCGAGTTTGAGCCTTAGGACCGCACAAACCAGGTGTGGTGGCACACACCTGCAGTGCATGAACAGTGGAATCAAAAGAATCAGAACTTCAAGGCTGCATAGCAAGTTCAATGCCAACCTGAAAGAGCAGAACCACAGGGGTGGGGGGCTCCTTCCCCTCCTGATTATTGGGGTACCTCAAAGGCTCAAGACAATGAGAGGTACCTAGCCAGACACCCCACAAGTGAGGCAGTGTCCTGCCAACCAGGCAGCTCCATGTCATGTGTGCCGTCTGCCTAGACACCCTCCCCCAGACACCTCCCTTTCCCCCTTTCTCAGGCCCCAATCAAACACCATCTTCTTTATTTTACATGTATGGGTGTGTTTGCTTCCAAGTATGTCTGTGTACCACATGTGTGACTGGTGTGTGTGGAGGCCAGAAGAGGGAGTCAGATCCCCTGAAACTGGCCTAAGAAATGTGAGCTACCTACCACATGGGTCTGGGAAACTTGGCCAGCTCCTCTGGAAGAACATCCAGTGCTCTCAACCGCTGAGCCATCCCTCCAGCCTCAGATGCCATTTTCTTGACACTCCATATGAAACTGTACCCCACCCCACACACGCACCCCTTCTTTCCTGAGCTTATTCTTCACCCATCAGCACCTCACATCAGACTTGCTGACTGCTGGCTGTGCACTGAGGAAAGGACCCTTGTCCAGCTTGACAGCTATCGCCATCACCCACCGCACAGCCTACAAACAGGAGGCGCTTCACAAAGAGGTAACAGTTCAAGGAGCCAGGCCTGTCATGCCAGAGGCAGAAGAATCTCCAGCGCAAAGCCTGCCTGGGCTATAAAGTGAGCTCAAGTTGAACCAGGGCAACTTAGTGAGACCCTGTCTCAAAATAAAAAGAGAGCTGGAGGGCATGACTCTATGGTTGGTGCTTGCCTAGCATAGATGAGGCCTGGGTACCCCCCAGTACCACAAAAGAAAGTAAATAACAAACAAATAATCAAAGAATGGATAAAGAACAAACTCTTCCAATGGGAAGGGTAGAGAGCTCACAGTCCCCAGCTGCTTCCTGCCCTGCCTAGAAACCCTGAGGGACCTACCAAGCACCAGTCCACGTCTCTCCCACTGGCTAGACAGACTCTGGCTCCACAACACTCCAGACCAGCTTCCACCAGGAAACCAAGCAGTATGGGCCCCCACACACCCCAGACAGAAAGTAGAAGTAAAGATAAACCTACCAGAAACTTCCACCAGGAGGCTGCGTCCTCAGAGACTCAAGAGAGCTGTGGAAGAAAATGGGGTCTTGTTACTAAACATCACAGCTTGACCTGTGGATAGGGATTCCCCACAGAGACCCTATGAGGGGAGCCCCTTAACAGGCAGGAGCGGAGAAAAAAAGGACAAGCTTAGCCTCCCAAATTTCACTCCTACAACCTCTGCATTCCAAGACCATCATGATGGCCATGACCCCTGCCCCAGCAACCACCCCAGGACCTCAAGAAGCAGCAAAGGAGTTGACAACTGACTGATGGCACATTTACCATCCACACTCACAAACCCCTAGGCGAGTAGTACCTGGTAACAAGCATGTCATCCCAGCTACACAGGGGGCAGGAAAATCATGCGTTCAAGGCCAGTGAGCTACAGAGTAAATTCAAGGTCAGCCTGAACAATTTAGTGAGATTCTGTCTGAAAATAAAACGTAAAAAGAGGGCTTTGGAGAGGTGGCTGGGTGGTAGAACTCCTGCCTAGCATGCATGAGGCCTGTAGGGTCAATTACCAGTGCCATCTGGTCAGAACCAAAAAAAAGTCCTCAACCAAGTCACCATATAAAGACTGACAGAGCAGAGAGCCTGGATCTAAACCATCCAGACAGGGACGATGGCCAATGGCATAGGGCGATATTCCCAGAGTGCGGGTTAAGTCTGGAGTCACCAGGATTGCCTGCCAGGATGGCTAGAATCAGACAACATCAAGTGTTTGACCAAAACAGGGAGCAGCAGGAACTCACGGGAGCTGAGGCCATCAACATGGTAGAATCTGTACACAGCCAAACAGATGTTTGCTGTGTGACATCAACAAACAACGAACCATGATCCCCAGAGAAGGTGGGCTAACTAACCTGCAGGCACCATGAGAGACACCCACAGCCTCATGCTTTTTAATGTCTGAAACAAATACTCATTATGTAACACCATCCTCCTGCCTCAGCATCCCCAAACACTACAGTTACAACCCTGAACGGCCATTCAACATTCAGGAATTCTTTACTGTGTGGCAGAAGGATGAGTAGGGACGAAGCGCAGTTGGTAGTGCACCACCAGTCCAAACACCACTGACAGCTGGGACCCTGGGCAAGTCTGGCATCCCGACCTCAGGCCTCCCTAAGAAACAAGCTGTCCCCAAGTCATCTCCAAGACCCCTCTCAATGCACCAACATCTCGGCCTCAAGTGGAGTTTGAGAATCCCTGTTCCTAGCCAAAGGCAAGAGGCCAATAAAGGGGAAGTACAGCATGCCTAGGCTCTGAACCAAGCACCCCAGGTTCCCAGCTGTGCAACCTGGAGGCCAGGAGCTTCCCTCTCTGTGCCTTCACATGCACCTCTGAAATGTTCACAGTAGCAGGCATGCTGGAATTGAGTGTGTAAGGAACCAGGATGTGCACACTGCATGCTCCCATGACTGCTGGTTTCCATCGCCAGGACTCAATCCAGGATTCGCAGGGCTCACAGCCCTGCTCCAGGGCCTGCACTCCCACACTGCCTGCCCTGGCAGGCCTCTTAAACTCCAGGCATGAAGGGGCAGCTGCAGGCAACTCACAGGGGACCATCCAGTCACTTCTTTCTGCCCTGTGTCCTCTGTAAGCCTTTGTTTGCTGTGATGCCCCGGGGCTTGGCACCGGGTCCTGCCATCTGCAGCAACTCCAGAGACAGGCCCTGTGGGAAGCTGGAATGGGGAGGACGGGCATGGCTCCCGGAAGCTTCAGCAGCCAGCCACCTGCAGCCTGTCTGTAATGGGCTGGGCAGCGCCAGGCCTCCCTAGCAGTAGGAAGACTGACCTCTACCCTAGGAGGTCAGCTGGGAACTGGGGCCATCCCCTCCAGGTCCTCACTGCCTGGGGGCCCTGTTTGGTGATAGCAGGATCAGTATAGGCCAGTTCTGAAGAACAGCCCTCGGGTCAAGGGAGATATTCCCCATTCAGGGAGCCCAGCAGGACTACTGAGAGAGGCGACTGCCACACCGGCAGGAATCGCCAGCAACACAGACAGGAGATAAAGTGAGAGAACCAGGGTCCCACGCAAGGCACTGGACACGGAGGGCATGGCTGCCCACAGAGGGACAGCAGGTAAGGGTCAGCCTGACCAACAAGGCCTTCAGCCAGGTCTTGGCTAATGAGAAACAAGCTCCCATGCTGCTCTGAAGAAGAGTGGAGGCAGCGGGAACATGAGGTGAGGAAGAAATCAGGGAATGCCACCCAGCAGCCCAGGGAGACAGCACCACCTGCGGCGGAATGCAAAAGAGCCTGTGGACAGTTCAGGATGGGGACAAGAAGATGGCCCGGTATCAACGGCCCTCATTTAGTTCTGATAGTTACCTGAGGTGGGTGTCCCAGCTGCTCAGGCAGGAGGCCGAGGCTGGAGCCCAGAGCCGCTGCAGCAGCAGGACAGATGGACACAGGCCTTGACCTACTTTCCATTGTCAACTTGACACAACCTAGACTCACCTAGGACAAGAAGGGACCTCAAGTGAAGGATTGCTCCTATCAGACTGGCCTGAGGCCTTGTCTGTGAGGCTGCCCTATGACTGATGTGGGTGGGCACAGCACACTGTGGGCGGCACCATCCCTAGGCAGCTGAGCCTGGATGGTATAAAAGCTAGCTGAGCACGAGCCAGAGTGAGCCAGTAAGCGGTGCTTCTCATGGTTTTTGCTTCAGTTCCTGCCCTGACTTCCCTCAATGGCAGGACCTGGAAAGTTTAAGTAGAAATGAACCCTTTCCTCTCCAAGTTGCTTTTGGTAAACATGCTTTATCATAGCAACAGAGATCAAACAATAACAGGCACATATGCCAGGCAATGGTGGTGAATGCTTCTAATCCCAGCACTTGAAAAGTAGAGGCAAGCCAATTTCTTAGTTCAAGGCCAGGCTGGTCTACAGACTAGCCAGGGCTATACAGAGAAAGCCCATCTAGAAAGAGGAGAAAAAAAAAAACGACAGGCACATACATGTGTGTAAGAAAGCACACATATTACCCAGACAGACAGCTGAGTTCCCCATGTACAGTACTCTTAGCAGGTGGCCTTGCCTCCTGCCACAAGGAGCGCTCCCTGGGTTCCAGGCTCTCCCCAGCACACTCAGCAAGCCTCAGCACTCTCCCTTGCTCTCCCTCCCTCCCTCCACTGTCCCTACTGTCACATCCACTGTTACAGCCATGCCTGTCCCTCTTCACTGCTCACAAGCGCATACAAGTATACTCCTCTCCACCCCCTGTGCACACTTGGCAAGCTATCTTTTCACATCCAGGTCTGCACGTCCACCACTCCTCTCACCCAGATGCACCCCAACAGCCCTCAGCAGACACTGAGTGTGGGGTGGCCCTCCTTCCCAGCTAATATCCAGCTGCCCACTTCAGCAGCTGGAGGAAGTTCCAAGGGCTCCTCCTGCCCCTTGGGGCTTAGAAGTCAGTTCCCATGAAGGCAGCTGGGGGAGGGGGCACTTTCCAAGGCACCTCCCAGGCCTCAGGCAGAGCTGGCCTCAAAGCCAGGCCCATTAGCTGCATGTCCAACTCTGCCCCACACCCCATCCCTGTCTTCCTAGGAACAGGACAACCAACAACTCCTCCTCTGGGAAGCCACCTAACTGTAAACCTGCACCCTGCTCAGAAACAAAGCCACAGGACAGGCAGCTGAACCCCCTACTTCAGGTCAGGTAGAAATGTGACCATAAACAAGAAAGAGGACAGACAGACATGACTAGCCATACCTGCCCACACTCACACACCCTACAGAGCCACCAGGAAAAGCAGCTCCAGGGACATTCAATGAACCCTCCAATGGATTTGGGGGCAGCAGGGGGAGGAGGATGCAGAAGTGGAGCTGCAGTCAGGCACTCAAGATCAAGGACCAGCTGGCTGGGGAGGAGACAGAGGGCGGCGGGGGTGGGGGTGGGAGGGACACGAAGGGGATAGAGGGGGACAGACCTGACTTCTTCTGCGGAGCCGGGAAAGGACATAGCTGCAAGAAGAAACAAGGGGCACTGACCTGCTCAAACTTTCAGGAGTTACAGGAGTGACAGGGCCAGCCTGTACACCCCGGGCAGTCTCTGATCTTGAGGCAATGCACCTCCCTAGACCCTATCTTCCTCCCTCCCACGTGAAGAGCTAAACAGTCTGGATCTAAGCCATGAGTCTGCAGCAGGGACCCAGTAGCAAAGCCCAGCTCTGTGCTCAAGGTTCCAGACATGCCACGCCCATGCCTCCCAGTTCCTGTGTCCCTGGACAGATGACAGAAACTGTCCACCGGTGATGATCCCGGGAGGCGCTTGGCACAAATCCCCATTACCTCCCAGTCTCCTTCTGGCCAGCAGGCATACTCTCCGTAGGACAGATGACCTCAGTCCCCAGGTAAAAAAGGACAAGTGTGGACGGGCAGGGACTCTGGAGTCCAATCATAAGCAGGACCCAGACCCTGCCCTGCAGCCCACACTCCAACCCATACTGGCACTGCTCCAGTGTCTGGAGCAAGGCATTCAGCAACTAGTTCCCGCTCAGGACCCTCAGCTTTCATATGGTCCCCCAGAAGGTCCCTAAAGAGACATCTCTCACAAGGAGCCCTCTTTCCTCTAGATGACCACCACCAACCCCGCCCCAAGCTCTCTAGCCAAGAGGCCCATTTGGAGGAACACTAAGAGAGGCAATATCCTAGACAAGCCCTTAGACACATATCTGGCCTGGCCCTCAACATGCACGTGATGCACAAACCCCACCCCACCCACCCCACCCACCCCACCTCTGCGCCAATCCTATACACTATTGCAGCTTGAGGACTCCGAACTACACAACCCAGCTGTCCAAAGCTGGGGCAGTCAGAGCCCCAAGGCTCTGTGGGAACTGGGGGATCCCCCACCCTCCCAGGATAGCCCGTCTGGGTACATCTTTCCACACCAGGTAAACAGGAAGCCTACCCTGTCCCCAAGGGGCCTGTGTCGCTGTGGGAGCCAACAGCTGAGCCAGACAAGCAAAAGAGGCCGCTCCACCGCCCTTCCATTTAGAAGCCACAGGGATATTTTATTTTCCCTCTCAAGTGACAGATGAGACGCCCGCCCTCGGCAGCTCTCCTTGAAGCTGCAGAGAAGCAATCACAGGGAGGCCACCAAGGTCTCAGCTCTAGCAGCTTGGCTGCCACGGACACGGCAGGAGGTGGATGGCAGCAGCCTCACCCCTGTAGCCCTCCCATGAGCAGGGCAGGGGATGTGAAACCAAGGCCAAGAGGACCAGCAGCTGGGGGAGGCGTGGGATGGGAGGTATACCACATGACAGGACCTGGGTGACAGAGCGAGGGTACACAGCATGCTCCCAGGGAGATCACAAGGTCAGGAGAGATATGTAAAGCAGAGCCCACTGTCACAAGAACCCATGGCCTCTAAGTACATTTGCCTGGGTCCCCAAGACATCAGGCCTCTTCAATCTGGGTATAATTAATGACAAGGGGGAACTCACGCCACAGGAACCATAACCACAGCCACCATGTGGGCTTCATACCAGCCTTTGTAATGTCTCCTCAGCCCTGTGAGCTATCCCGACCCCATCTCATGGATGCAGTAAAGCCCCATCCCCAGGACCACAGAGTCAGAGCTGGGGGAGTCCTCGATCCTCAGGACTTGGTATCTGGCCCTCTATCCAGGTTACCAGCCCTCCACCTACCCCGGGGAATGGGCTTCTCAGAGCAGCCATCTAGCTTCTCACCCAGGCTGGGGGCGGGGAGGCAGATCTACAAAAGGCAGAACCAGAGGGAGCAATTAGAGGCAGAGGCCTGGAAGAAGCCGCATCGACCGCCTTCCCAGAGAAGGGGCCTCTCTGTGGTCAGAGGCAGTCTGGCTCACAGCCAAGTACAGGCCAGGCCAGGACAAACCAGGCCGGGAGCCCACAGAGGCCCAGGCAACCCGACACGCCATCTGCTATCCACCTGTCCATCAGCAGTCACCCACATGGGGCCCAGCCCCTTGCAAACCTTCACTCCCAACAAGCCCCACTCTGGTTTTATTATTATTAATTTTGGTTTTTGAGCAACGAGGGGTGGAAACCAGGCCCTCGTGTATGTCAAGCAAGTACCCCCCAACTAAGCCACTGCGTCTCCCAGCTCATCTCCTTGCTCTCCCGATGGGGGTAGGGAAGGGGAAGAAAGGGGTCGAGGCCCCACAGAGGGGACTTCACCTCCCCAGCTGTCTCCACATTTCCCTGGCCTGGGGAACAAGTAGGGCAGAGATCACGGAAAGGGATGGGGTGCCCATCTGCAGAAAGGACATAGCAGGGCTGCCTAACAGACACCAGGTTCAGCCTGGGGCTGAGTAAAAATCACCAATAATCCCCATCAAGCTTGCTCTAGGAGGCTCAACCCAGAGGTTGGGGAAAGCAGGCTTGCTGCAGAGTCTCGGCTGCAACCCAGGAGCAGGGATAGGCCACTAGAGGCTGCATGTGCTGGGCCAGGGGCTAAGGCGAGATCAGGGCCACAATCGATTGCCAGAATGCAATTAATTGCCTGGGTCAAGAGGCAGATTAAAGAGATCTGTCACCCAGGGCTCAGGGGACAGTCAAGAGTCCTGCAACCCAGGACGGAAGAGGCAGCAGGCATTGAAGGTGTCATGGGGGAGGCAGACCCTGGCTCCCCACACACCATTCACCAAGTCCCCTGTGAGTTGACACTGCCTGACACATTTGTCCACACCACAGTGCCCAGGAAGATCCAAGATGGAAGTGCCGCCATCTCCCTGGCAGACAGTGAGGATCTGCCCTCTGCCCTGCACTTGCTGCCAGCCGGGGCTGAGCTACCCTGAGTCACCTCAATGTGTCCAGTTTGTAAAATGGGGTGACACCTCATCACCCCTTCACCCTCCACACCACCACCCCAGCCTTGCTGACCTCCCTCTTGGACCCATCACACAACTGGAGAAACTGAGGCTTGAGGGGGGAGCGGATCTTCAGACACTATTCTAGAGGTCCTTTTCAGCCTAGCTCAGCCTGCGCCTAGAAGCCAAGGCAACATGGCAGAAGGAGAGGACCCAGCCTCTACTCCAGGAGCGAGCAGTACTGACTGATTTCACAGCCTGGTCCAGTTGGAGATTTCTGTTTGGCAACAAGGGCCCGTGACTCTCCCAGCCCCACTGTGGGGGGCTGTGACACAGTTGTGTGCACTGTGACCATGTCCCAAGGACTCCAGATCACAGATAGAAACAAACAAGTGGGCCTGCCTCTCACTCAGGGGTCATCCAAGGGCCCATTCCCAGTCAGCAGCACGGCCCTAGAGCACACCTCTTAATCTTAGCATAGGGTGAAGCCCCAATTCAAATCCCTCCCCTACTCCTTCCCCCTGGCCTAACATCCTCTCTCTCAAGCTGCTGAGCCAAGCCGACTAAAGAAGAAAAACTGAAGCTGCTCAGTAAAGAAACATTAGGGTCAGGGAGCTGGCTTAGCAGTAAAGACACTTGCCACCAAAGCTGACAACTGGAGTTCAATTCCTGGGACCCACATGGCTTTAGAAGAACTGAGTTCTGCAAGTTGTCCTCTGACCTCCATACACGTGCCATGGCAGATATGTGTGGTACCCCACCACACACAAACATACACAATAGATAAATGTAATGTTTAAAGTATCTATTTATAGGTGTTTTGCCTACATGTATGTCTGTGTACCATTTGTGTGCCAATAACTGTGAAGGTCAGAAGGAGTCAAATTCTCCTTAACTAGAGATAAAACGGTTGTAAGTCACTATGTGTGGGTGCTGAGAATCGAACCTGAGTCCTCTGTAAGAGCAACAAGTGCTCTGAACCACTGAGTCATCTCTCCAGCCCCCAAAATAAATGTTAAAATAAAAATTGAAAAAATAAATCTTCATTGGTTTTCACATGTATTTATTGAGATGAAATTCAAGAATCATGAAATGACAGAATCAGGACAAAGGGAATAATTCAGTGGACAGCCATATTATCTAGTTCCACAACAGCCTGCCACCCTAGAAGTGACCCTATCTACACTGAAGTCTCTCAAGCACCCTCCCCACTGCTCCTCTGCGCCATAGTTTGTCCTTTCTGGACGTTTCTGTGGCTCCCACGCCTGGAGCTTTCGCATACCCCTTCCTTCATTCCATGTCACTTCCATGTCGCTCCATATCATGTTGGGGGGGCAGGACATGGTGCTTCATTCCATTTTGTGGCTGAGTGATATTTGACTGTGTGGACAGGTCAATTACATCACTTTTTGAGATTTATTTGTGTTTATGTGTATGAGTGCTCTGCCTACAGCATGTACACGTACCACATGCATGCAGTGCTCATGGAGGTCAGAAGATGGCATCAGATCCCCACAGGTGGCTCTGAGCTGTCATGTGTGTGCTAGGAACCAAACCTGGGTACTATAGAAGCACAGCCAGGGCTCAACGGCTGAGCCATCTATCTTTCCAGTCGCATGGCTATATTTTTAAATGAGAAAAAGAAGTGTTTTAAGCAACAGCAGGGCAGGGGAGACAGCACAATGGGTAGAGTTTACTTTGTAAGTGTGGGGACCTGAATTTGGATCCCCATCCATACGAAGCCAGGTATGTTGGCATGCTCCTGTGCCCCAGTGATGCCCCAGTGATGGCAATTACGGGAGGTTCAAACAGGTGAACCTCAAATTCCCTGGCTGGCCAGCCTAGCCTACTTGGTACATTCCAGGTCCCAGGGAGGAACTGGCTAAAGACAATGCAAGAGCCTGAGCAGCAGACCGAAGCTGTCTCCTGACCCCACATGCACACATGCGCACTCCATACACGGAAGAAACAGCACGGCAAAGTGTGCAATGTAAAACTCATATACATGGAAACCACAGAAATGTGAAAAAAATGTTAACTGAATAAATAAACCGTTTCCTAAGAACTAATTTGTAAAATTACAAACCAAGCCTAATGCCTATAATGACATAGAACCTGGTCCATGGAAGGAGCCAGCCAATGGGTGGGCAGGGTCTGTGGGAGCCAATGGCCCCACCTTGTTCTAACTCCCCAAAGCCCCCCACCCGCCCCAGGACTACCTGAGGCCTCCTGTAAATGTCATGAGCTGGCTGGCAGCAAGTAGACACCATGTCTGTCTCTAGGGAAAGGCTTCCCACAGCATGTGGGAAGGCAGGCCCATAGGGGAGAAAATGCGTCCAGAGATGGGGAAGGCACCAGTGAGGCAGCAGAGCCCCTCACTAGCCCTCAGGCAGGACTGCCATCGGTGGTGATTGAAACTGGAAAAGAACCTACACCCGCAAAGTGCTTAGAACAGTTCCAGGCTTAACCTCCAGTGGTGGTCGCCTTTCCTGTTACCCGTGAGAGACACAGCAGCAGGGTCTCCACGCCCAACACTCCTACCCTAGACATCTTAGAAACTACTAGGGATGCTTGTGGCTTTGCCCGTGAGAGTCCCACACCATCTAAGTCCCCTGCCACGCAAGCTTAGAAGGATCGGACCATTAAAGCTACCCTGCCGAGCAGGTACCAAAGGCACAGGCTCTTTAGGACCAAGGCACAATGCTTCCCTTCCCTGACTCTGAGTCCAGAAGCTTCTAATCAGCTACTGTCAAGGGCTGCTGGATACACTGGGCAAACCCACTAACCTCTCTGGGCCTCAGGACTTCCAACACATGGGGACATGAAAACTGAATATGTAATTAGGTATAACACAGGCTTCCTCAGCTAGGCACAGGCCTCAGGATGCCCCACAGCCTGGTCCACAATGGCAAGTCCCAGATGCTGGCAAGGAATGCCAGCAGGGAAGCTCTAGGCCCCTAGCAGGGGAAGCAGAGGGTGGAGGATAGAATCCTGCTTCCTCTGCAGGCCAGGTGGCTCATGGCCTACCCAGCTTTTATCTCAGAGGAGATAAGCTGCCTGCTCAAGTTCATGATCAAATGAACCCACTTAATCCCCGTAGGGATCTGGGCTGAGCTGCTCTCAGGGCCTGTGGAGAAGGGCTACTGATGCTTGGTGTTGCAGAGGGGCCACACACTATGGGGGCCACATGCTGGGCAATGACACTCACAGAATCCTAAAGGAGCACAGAGCCTTTTTCTACAGTGAGGGGGGTGGGGACACAGGTGGGGGGAGGGGGTAAACCCAGGCTGACTTCTCTCACTGGACTACCTGCCCCCTTCAGAATAATCTGTCCCCCACACTGAAATGCCAAGACAAAGGTAGCAGGCAGGGTCAGGGCATTTGCAGTGCCTGGCAGACACTGAAAATATTTCAGAGACAATCTACAAACAGGCCCGGGCACCAGCACGCTCAGCTGCGTGAGGCTTCCCTGCCCTAGAAGACACAAAGAGCCGTGGGAGGCGTGTGCCCCAAGGGCACTGGGAGGTCTGTAGGCATTTCTGCTGTCACAAAAGCGAGCACCAGTGAACAGAACCAAACACTGCATAGGCTGGACCTACGATGCCCGCCTAGGAATGTGAGCTAACCTAGGCTTCATGAGATACCGTCTCAAAACACTAAGGAAGAGGGGATGAGACCAAGAGCCCCCCTTCTCCTGCCCACCAGGAGTTCCCTCTAAAGGCTGGGCTATGCTCAGGCTGTCTCTAACTTCCCCGCTTACAGAAAACACAGCTGCCAAGTCTCAAGCCCTGCCTGGCAAAGGCATGCCCTGGCAGAGTGGCCGCCTCGGCACAGGAGCAGGCACCTTCAGGGAAGTCCCCACACCTATGTCCTTTTGTTCCCCAGTGTATGCAGGAGGGTTCAGCAGCCTCTTCCCACCATGATCCGCCAATCACGAGACACACTCTCCATGACAGACACTACTCAGATGACATCAACCCACAAGACACAGATCTCGATACAAGTCTAATGACGATGGGGACAATTACTACAGTCAGTGGCTTGGTTCTAAAGTCCTAGTTCCACAAACAAGCCAAGATGGGTAGCACTGTCTCAGCCCTGTGTTACATACAGGGAAACTGAGGCAGCGTGATTTAAACATGCTGAGGCTATGTGGATGGTGGTGAGAGAGAGGATTCTGAGATTTCCAGAGTGCCCTTGGGTTCTAAGGCCAAACTTAGAGCATGGGAAACTCCAGGCTCGGTGGCACATAAAGCTGTCACTGTTCACCCACTGCTGACCTACAAACTGGCAGGGCCACAAAGCTCACTGTGACAACAGGCTACAGCATGTCTCATGCAGAATGACGAGACCCATGAACTCTGCCACAAGGACACAGTGGAGCCCAGGCCAACAGGGAAATACACCGGCCTGAGGAAGCAGAAAGATGTGGGTGAGAAAAGCCCACACCCAACCAAGGCAGCTGGGGCTGGTCTCCAGTGAGGGAAGCTGGTGGCAATGTCCTGTGATCTTTATTTAACCAGCACATCTCCTTATCTCCTTGCCTCCTAGCCCAGGCTGGTGGAAACAACCCACTTCTGCCCTACAGCCTCTGTACCCAACCAACCCCATGAGGGCACCCCCAGTCAGCCCAACCTCCAGAGTTTGCTTGGGAGGCGGGAAGGGGGGGCGGGGGGGCGGACACACAGGACACTTGCATCGAAGGATCTCATTTCATTTAATCGCGCTCCAGTTTCTGGCAACTGGCCCAGAGGCCTTGGGACGGAGCGGGCAATTTCCGCCTTTCTCTGCATCTGGGGAATTGGCCTCTGGGCACTGCCTGCAGCAGAGAACCCAGGGCACCTGCCCCTTGGAGACAAGGCCATGGCTGGGGGAGCACATCCTAGGGAACCAACCGAAGTTTGTCATGGGATAAGCTAGGGACACACTGTCCCCTAGCCATCCACCAGAGCTGGGTGCACACTGGGTTTGAGGGAATATAATACAAAGAGAGAACATGGGACCACAGACCACCTCCCTGCCTCCCAGCCTCCCCCTCCCTCCCCCACCGGCCTGGCCACCAATGTCCTAGGTCGTGGACAGCCATCATCCCCAGTCCTAAGCGAGCAATGGCTCAGTATGAGCTTCCTCTTTGGTTGTAACAAGTGACATGACCAGGCAACAGATAAATCCATTTCCACCCTCGGTTTGGGGGCGGGAGCCACAACAATAGAGCAAGGGGAAGATACTGTCTGGGTGGGGCTGAGCCACCCATAGCTAGGGACCCAGAGCATTGCTCCCCATCTTCTTTAGGCCTGGCCTCCAGCCTCTTGGCCATGAAGACCCTATGCACCCTACCCATTCCCCTGGCTCCAGCCAACTCGCACCCAAGTCCCACCTGTAGCCTCCACTCGCCTTTGCCATCTGTCAAAGCACACAGCGTCCAACACTCAGCATCATTTGGAGACTATTTTGCTAAAAAGGCTCCAAAATAACTGTGTCAGAGCCTCAAGAGAACCCCCAAGGCCACACCCCACAAACCCTGAACTCGAATTTCTGATTTTGGTGTCCAAGTAATAGCCTCTCCATTTCCACAGGGCACAATGAACATGCCCAGATCTGCCACCCATGACAGATCCACCCCCCGGAACACAGTCTAGCTTTAATGAAAATGTGACTCAGAGCCTGTCACTGGAGACCTGGCTCTAAGTTGACAAGAAGTAACTATCAATCAGTGTTCTTGAGTAACTGTTTTGGAGATTTGGGGTTTTGATTTGGACCAGCAGGGACACAGGAAATTTTCTCCTCCCAACCCCCCTAGGCACAGCTGAGGCCATAAGAACAATACTGGCACCAACCAAGCCTCTAACTTCTGTGAGCCCTCCAGGTATCACCAGGCCAGGTGACAGAACTCTGCAAGGCACAGCTGGGCAGAACTCTGCAAGGCACAGCTGGGCAGCAGAGTGAAGCATGTGTGGGAAGCTCCTAGAAGGCCAAGTGGCTGGCAGGAATGAGGACTGTAGAGGTTGTTAGCTAGGATGGGGTCTCACAGCCACCCAAAGATGCTCAGACAAGTCTGGCCCTTGGACTACCAGGGAACCAGGTCCCCTATGGCAGTACTGAAGGGACAAAGGTCAGCCCTGGCCTGTGACAGGAACCACCACCCAATAATGAAGGCTGACCCAGGGCCCCATAAAACAGTCTCTTGCTTCAAAGCCCTTTCTGTCGCCTTCTGTCCAGAAAATGGGGGAAGCACTGTCCAAGGGTCAGAGAGGGTAGATGCAGCAAAGAAAATGGTCTCCAATGCCAAGACCCTCCCACACAGCACCATCTTGTCAGCTTCCCCTGCACCAGTTCAGCAATGTCCCCATCCATGCCAGCTCCTCTCTCCTGGCCATACACATCTCAATGTCTCCCAAACACCCAGAAGTACTCTTTCCAACACCCAGGGGGCCCAGATGCCCAGCCAAGGGAATCAAAACACAGAGAAGACAGCACAAACGTGAAGGTCACACAGCACACTTGCAGTGTGGTCCCACAGACCTGTGACAATGACAGGAGCAGAACCCAGGTGCCAGATGACACAGTATGGGGGACACAGTTACCTGTCCACATAGGGACTGCTTGCTATTTATAACACACAAGGAAAGATAAAAATAATAAAAAATAAAACACACAAGGAGAAGCCAAGAGAGCAGGGTAGACCTCCCACAGTGCAGAGCCAGCCAAAGCCCAGAAGCCTTGGAGGGTGACCCTGATGGTACAAGTTGCAATGACCAGAGAGACACATGAGGGCAGGGAACTGTTCCTAGCCAGTCAAAGGGAAGGATCCCAAGGACAGACTAGGTCCTGTCCAGGCCACCCAGGAAAGGGTACAATGGTAATGTGCACCTCAGTTTCCCTATCTGAAAATGGGGACCTGGGCAATCTAGTGACCGAGGCTAGAATTCTGATATCCCCAACCAGCTCTGGCACCAGAGCAGAGTGAGGCCTCTGGACACCAGTACACACAGTTGCTAAGAGCCAGGCAGGGGCAAGCCAGTGGACACAAGGACGACATTCACCCACACACATGCCACACTGTCAAAAGCAGTCGTCCACTGTACAGGTGCAGACACTGAGGCTGGGCAGCACCTCTGCCTGCACCACAACAGTCCAGAGCATTCAGTCGTGGTAAAACAGAGAGTGCTGGACTCCGGCACTGAAATCCTGGAAAAAGCAGCAGACATGAGGACAGATGGGAGACTCAGATCTCCGGTAGTCCTGGGGCAGGTACCCTGCACCCAGCATGTAGTCTCGCCATTCTAGAACTTGGGGTGTAGCTGGGGTGACAGACAGCAGCAAGAGACAGCCAATGCCATGCCACAGAGGACTAAAGAAGGGGGACTCAGCCCGGTGAGGGTGTAACGTACTGACAAATCAGGAAAGAGCCCTTGGGACAGGCAATGTGTGATATGGGGAGGGGGGTACCTCAAGGGGGAACACCTCAAGCAGAGAATGTGCAAAGGCTTTGGGGTGGCAGCATATATAAGGAGAAGTAGCTGAGACCAATGTGGCAAGCACAGAAGGAGCAAGGGGCAGAGGCAGAGATCAGCTGTACCTTGCCAGCCACTGTGAGGCCTGGCTCTACCACTGAGCCAGCTGGGTCAATGTGACTGGATTGTGTCTGAATGTGGGTGATTGTGTACACAGGCATGGGGAGGTCAGAGGACATCTCAATGCTGCTGCCCACGTCTTGTCTATATACCTTGGTTTTGGTTTTTGTTGTTTTGAGAGAGGGTCTCATACTGTGGCACTGGGCTTTCCAATTAGGTCAGGCAGGCAGGCAGGCAGGCAGGCAGGCAGGCAGGCAGGCAGGCAGGCAGGCAGGCAGGCAGGCAGGCAGGCAGGCTGACTGGCAAGCCCCAGGGACCCTGTCTCCATCTCCTAAACTGGGATATAGCAGTGGTTCCTAATGCTGTGACCTTTCAATACAGTTCCTCATGTTGTGGTGACCCCCAACCATAAAATTATTTCATTGCTATTTCAATAACTATAATTGCTACTGTTATGAATCGTAGTGTATGCAGGATATCAGATAGGCGAGCCCTGTGGGGGGGGGGGGGAGTGTCGCGACCCAAAGGTTGAGAACCACAGGATTAGCAGCTCACAAGTCTATGCCAACTTTACATGGGTTCTGGGGACTGAACTCAGGTCCTCCTGTCTGTGCAGTGAGCACGGTACTGACAATGCCTGAGTTACTGTTTTTCTGTCTGTGTGTGCTCATGTATAGGGAGCATGGGCCATAGCATGTATGGATAAGCCTAAAAAGTGAATTCTCTCCTTCTACATTTACATGGGTTCCAGGGATCAAACGCAGATCACCAGACTTGTTAAAACAAGCACCTTTACCTGCTGAGCCACCTCACCAGCCATGTTGGTTTTTCTCACTATGCAGCCCAGACAGGCCCTGAATCTGCAATCCTTCTGCCTCGGCATTCCAGTGCACAGATTCCCAGCACGCACCGTTGTACCCAGTTTGACTGAGGTCTGAACGGCACCTTATGGCATGGATGGCTGGGGTGACTGCTGGGAAGCAATCCACTCCCCAGAGTGACTACTGAAAGGAGCAGTCCCCAAGTGCTCACAATTCTCTGTTGTGGGAGCCAACGTCCAAAATCAAGAGCAGGGCTGGTCCTTCTGGGAATCCCAGGAAAACTCATCCTTCGCCTTCTATGTTCCCAGGAGTTTGCAGTTCTAGACAGCCCTGCCTCTGTCTCTTTCCCATCTCCTGTCCACATGCCTTCATGTCAGCCCCTCCTAAGAGGACACCATGCTGCTGCATTCAGGAGACACCCCCTGCGGTATAACTTTACCCTAAATACTGATGTCCACAGTGACTCTTGACACTAAAGGTCACATCCTAGGGTTCTCCAAAGAAGAACTTGAGTAGGAGGGAGACACTGGTCAACCCAAGCCAGGAAACAGTCCATGAATAGAAAATAGATGGGGACAGGAAGCTAGTAATGGTGGGCCAGGCAGACTGAGGCCACAACCTCAGCCTCCCAAGTTGCAATAGGGACCACCCAGGAGCCACTGTTCTTACAGAGAGGCTCAGTTGGCCTAGGGCAAACCTCTAGGACCTGAGGGTCTCCAAGAATAACAACACCTCTCCAACCTCGTGGCCAGCATAGCCTCCCACAGCACGCTGATCTCGGTAGCCCAATGAGCTGCCCAGTGTCAAGCATGAAGATACCAGGGACTGTCTCAGAGTGACTCAGTAGGCACTGCAGAGACCAGCATGAAGACAGATGGGCCTGAGACATCTCTAGGCCTGGCTCTGAGACTTAGGGCTTAAAGTTCCCAACAGAGGACATCCACAGACAATACCGAAGAAAACTCCAGCCCTGCCCCCACCCACCAGCACTGGAATGTGGGATCTCCCCACAAGGGTGGACAGCAGAATAGACCTCTAAGGCAGTAAGTGAGACAGATATTCAGGAGGTAGATGGCACCTGTGGGGTCACCTCACGTCCCTCCACTTGCCTCAAGAAGGGCCCTGAGCTAGGAGGTGACAGCAGGCTTCAGGGCTAATGAAAGGACCTCAGGGACGCTACCTGAGTCCTACACTAAGAGCAGAAGCCCAGACTGTAAAGGGGTCCCTGACTCCCTCTTAGTCAACTCAGACCCTGGGATGCTGAGACCCTGCTGAGGACGGCAGGAGTGGCATGTGCAGTGCCCAGCTCATAAACTTGGATCCGCTGGGTCACGCCTGTGGGGCAAGAGCTCCCTGGTTCCTTTCACCCCTTCGCACCCTGCAAAGTCCCCCACTCTGCTCTAAGCCCACAGCAGCCTGTCCAGACCTGGGCTTGAGCAGATTTCCTCAAGGGTCCAAAGTCACAGAATACCAAGTGCACCCAAAGGCAAAGGGGAGCCCAGTCACCAGCCATGGGAGTCGGGGTTGGGGAACATAGACTGATCCTAAGGACACCTGCACAATAGAGACTGACCCTGAGGGTCACCTGCCAAGGAACAATTAACCCTGGAGTCCACTCAGGCCAGTAAAGACTGACCCCCAAGACTACTTTCCCAAGAAAGACTGGCCCTGGAACCCACCCAAACCAGGAAAGACTGACCCCAGAGCACCCGGATGCTGCATTCCCCCTAGCAGACAGCCCCACACCAGTCCCAGCCCTAATTCCAGCTCCAGCCACCCCTGGGACTCTCAACCATCTCCCTTCCCAATACAGTGCCACTCAGGTAGGTCAGAGGAAACGGGAGGCATCTGAAAGCATCTGGGGCAGTACCCCAGGGTCCCTGGGCACCAATAGGTGACATACCACCCCAGGGTACATTCTTACTCTACATGCCTTTAATACCAGCACTCGGGAGGCAGAAGCAGGCGGATCTCCAAGAGTTCAAGGCCAGCCTGGTCTACAAGAGCTAGTTCCACGACAGGCTCCAAAGCTACAGAGAAACCCTGTCTCAAAAAACCAAAACCAAAACCCAAAATGAAAAAAAAAAGCCACTCTGTCAAACCCCCAAGGTAGATAGGTGCCGGAAGGTGCTTGCTCAGAGTTTAACTTGCTAAGCCACACCCCAGTCAGCCTCAGTTTCCCCCAGGGAATTGGTAGAAAGAGCACCCTTACCCCCACCACACTCAGGAGACATGTTTTTATAGACACCCCACAAAGCACCTTTCTCATGGACCTCAGCACTGAGGCAATTCTTAGGAATCCCCATGATAAGATAAAAATCAATGCTGGAAGCCAAGACAAAGGAATCTGGACCCAGGGTGATATGGATGAAAAACCCAAACACAGACTCATGCTACTAAAGGCAGGCTTGCAGAGTTGCATGGGAGCTCCCAAGCCACCAAAACCAAGAGGAAACAGAGCGGGTTAAAATCTAGTGAGAATTCTGAAAAGCATCAAGTCACCCAGAAACTGCTCAGCACTCCACACAAGGTGTCAGTAGTTAAGAAGCAAATGGACCGGGCCCAAAGCCAGTGACCTCCTCATTTCCCCACTGATTCCAACTGTCAGATACCACCACAGGCCCAAGAGACTGGGCCAGGACCCAAGCAAGAAGCAGGAGTCTTGGGAACGCTCAATATGACTTCTAGACCCTGCCCAGGGCCTGTGTCCTCAAATGCAAAAAAGTCAAAGGGGTCGAAGTACAAAGAAGTCAAAGGACTCCCCAACACACTCTGTTCCAGCTGTGTAGACCGGCCTTCCAGAGTTGGAGTCAAACAAATATTTATGGACCCCACCCAAAAGCTGCGCTTCACAGAATTATTAAATAATAATAGTAATAATAATAATAATAAATGCAAGCCTTTAATCCCAGAGCTCAGAAGGCAGAGGCAATCAGACCTCTGAGTTCAAGGTCAGCCTGGTCTCCATCGTGAGTTCCAGGACAGCCAAGGTGACACAGTGAGACCTGGTCTTGGGGAGGATGGGGATCGTGCAGCAATCACACCAGCCCAGGCACCCAGAGCACCAAGCAGCTGGTGGTACCCTTGTACTAAGTATGCCAGAACACAGACGAGTATGGACCACGAATGACAACCAGTATGCAAGAGGGTCACATATACAATGTGTCTCCTGGGACACACTGGAAAGTGGCTGGTGCTCAGCCAGCCTGCACGACCCAGTGTAACTGCCTCAGGAATGGAACCCAGAGAGCTGTTAGCAGTAGGTAGCCACCCCACACTCCCCACTGCCATCGTTCTTCCCAAGGCCCCAGCAGCTCCTTTTATGAAAGTGCCTTTCGATGAAGCCCAGACATTTCCGCAGTTTAGAAAACACAATTTCTTGGAGCTTTTTCTTTTTTCTTTTGACAAATACACAAAAGGCAACATCAGCCACCAGACTAAGTGAGCCAAAGCTGTGTGCAAACATGTGGCAGCCAGCTGTAGTGATACATGCCTGTTGTCCTAGCACTCACAAGGCTGAGATGGGAGTTCCAGGCCAGCCTGGGCTACAGATGAGTGACTCCGTGGCGGTTTGAATGACAACGGCACCCACAGACTCAAAGGTTTGAATGCTTGGTCCCCAGCTAGTGTAACTGGGAAGGTAGGAGGTGTGACCTTGTTGGAGAAAAATGTGTCACTGGGAGTCAGCTTTGAAACTTCCAAGCCCACACCAGACCCTGTCTCTGTCTCTGAATGTTTGTGTGTGTCTCTGTCTCTGTTTCTGTCTCTCCTGTGTGGGTGTAGGCGTCTGTCTCCTCTCTTTCTCGCTCTCTGCCTGCTGCCTACAGATCTGGATATAAAGCTCCCTCGTGTACTGCTGCAGTTCCATTCCTGTCTGCTTCCCACCATGATAATCCTGAACTAAACTTCGGAAACTGTAAGCAAGCCCCCAATGAAATACTTTCATTAGAGCTGCCTTGGTCATGGTGTCTCTTCACAGCAACAGAACACTGACCCTGTGCCACCACCACCACCCCCCCAAAAAAAAGGGAAAGAAAAAAAAGAGTATTTGCCATATTATTTCATAGCAAAGAAAGTAAGTTTCACTTACAGGAGGCAGGTCCTCCCCAGAGGACCAGAGGAAATAGCACACCAGGGTTCCGGCTGGGTCAGCGAGGACCACCGCATCACCCCTCATCACCGCATCACCCCTCATCACCGTGTGCTATCCAGTGCATAAAGACAGAGCCAGCATGGTTCACTCCGGCTGCCTGCTGAGCCTGGGAAAGGGGAAGTGGGGAGGGTGTTAGGACCTTGACTTGGCAGAGCCTTCCTGCACACCTGCTCCAGGAAGAATTCCAGGCGCTCCAGCCACATTACCTGGGCCTGGGGCTCCCTGGCCCACCATTTTCTTGCTTCTCTCATCATTAATGGTTAAGTTCAGTAGAGCCTGTCTTCTCAGCTACTCTGGAGGCCGAGGCAGAAAAACTCCAAGTTCAAGACCAGCCTGGGCAGCTTTATGAGCCTGTTCCATAAATAAAAAGGCAAAGAGAAGCAGGATGTGGCACAGCTGATAGAGAACTTACCTAGCCTACACAAGGACCTGGCTTCAATCCTCAGGACTACAAACCAAGAACAAAATTATAATCATTCCTGTCCTGGGTGGTACCAATCTCACTTACTACAAAGACTCAGAAGCTGAAGACACTATAGAACAGTGGTTCTCAACCTGTGGGTCGTGACCCTTTGGAGGTCATTCAACTCCTTCACAGGGGTTGCTGAAGACCACCTGAAAACACAGATCTTTCTTTACATTATGATTCATAATAATAGCAAAATTACAGTTATGAAGTAGCAACGAAAATAATGTTATGGTTGGGGTCACCACAACATGAGGATGCAGCATTAGGATGGAGAACCACTGTTCTAGAACATTCCCACCACTAACTTTCCAGCGCCAAAGACTGGTGAGAAAAGGAGGCCAAACGTGGGTATCAAGGCCATAGGAAGGGGACACTGAGCCATGCATACACAGAACATGGGGCAGGAAATGAGATACTTGGTGCCGACCTTGCTCCTACATCCAGCTCCACTCCAGTGGCCACTGTGCACAGGGCAACCAGACGGTCACCAAAGCTGTTTAAGTGAACTAAAATTAAATAACGCTGACTGCTCAGTAGCTCGGTGCTCTGGACACAAAGGGAAACACACAGGAAGTCACGGAATGGTCTTTCCAAAACACTCCTAAGGTAACCCAACCATCAGGATTACTACAGAGGGAGGGAAAAACCCCAGATCTACCAGAAGATACCATTCCCACCCTCATCCCCACAGCATCCTCCAAGCTGCTATTGATCTCCCCAGCAGGTTGATTACAGGTGGGAGGGAAAACCTCAGCTCAGAGAGCAGAGAAGCAGCTGAGCCAAGAGTCACCAACCAGGGAAAGGGGAGAACCCGAGTCTCCAGAGAGCAACAAGCCCCAACCTGGGGTCAAGGGAAGACACCAGGCCAGCCAGACACAAGAGGAGCCTTCCCAGAAGCCTTCAGGAGGGAGGATTCCAGACTGGGGGTGTAGCTCAATGGTTATAAATACTTGCCTGGCACATAGGCGGCCATGGGTTCAACCCTAGTACTACAAAATAAATAAACAAACAAACAAATAAATTTACAAGGAAAAAAGATGGCGAAATTTATCCTGTCCAACCAAACAGCAAGTACAAAGAACATGAATCCCCATGACAAATTAAGTCTTTACTCTCAAATGGGGAAGCTACATACAATGACAGCAGATCCGAAGCCACGTGCCGACTTGTATGATCCTCACAATATTAAGACCCCAGCAGCAGTGGCGGCAGCAGTAGAAAGGACAGTGGTAGCCCCATCTTACAGATGGACAAACTATCAGGCTTAGAGAGGTTAAGTAACCTCCCCAGGGCCAAACAGACTGACCAAACCTCGGCCTCTGCAATCCCCGCTGGTTTCTGCTGGTGGAGGAAGGCAGGGTTCCAACTTGACAGATGAGACCTACAGGTCCTATAGGCACCAGCCTGGCGCACCACTGGTGAGCCAGAAAAGACTGTTTGGAAGTTTTGGAATGCTAAGTCAACCAGCAGCTTAGTCAAAGCGGATCAGGCAGCCTGTCCCCTGCCGTGCTTCCATGATCCTTTAGGCATCTATGAACCAGAAGGTCGTGACTAGCCAGGGGCCCAAGGGCAGGACAGTGTGGAGTGCCTGCTGCACGTGCTCTACCACCATCACTGGTACACAGTTCCCCTGTGACCTCGGGCAACTGCACACTCTGACCTGTGGCACTCTCAGGAGCAGGACCTCTGCAAGCACAGGTATGTCCCCAGGCAGATTCCCCAGGGAGACACCCACAAGAGCTGAGCAGGATACAGGGCTCCCCCTTGCAGCTTCATGCCCTGTTAGACACCATGCTAAATAATTCAAGCCCCTGTTTTCATTTCAAAATAAACACAGCACTGTCGCCAAGGCAGATGCCAAAAATTTGCATGAATGTTTGAGATAAAATGAGACTTCAAAGAAATGCCAGCCTGCCGCTGGCACCGCCCCCTCTCCAAACCCTGGGAGAACGAGTTCCCAGTCTCCAAGCTGCCCTCCTCCCACAGCCCTGCAAAGATCAGCAGGTGCCACCTCATGAGAAAGGTCAGTTCTTGCTGCCATCCTCCCTGCAGCTGGGCAAGGCCAAGGCTGTGTCCTGCATGACCCATGAACAATCCAGGTGTTAGTCCCAGCTTCCAAGGCCAGTCGTCAAACCTCTCTGGGCCTCTGTGACACCATCTATAAAATAGGACAGCCCACCTCAGAATGTTCCAGAAGATTCATGCCCGGTGCACACACAAAGACAATTTCTAAATGCTGGCACACGCAGTAAACGCTTGCTAGATGCTGGCACACACAGTAAGCTCTTGCTAGATGCTGGCACACACAATAAGCGCTTGCTGGATGCTGGCACACACAGTAAGCGCTTGCTGGATGTCACCATTTTGCTACTGCAGTTGCAAAGCTGCCCGTTCAGAGAACAGAATTCACCTGACACAACAGAAAGAGGATTTCTGATCAGCCTCCTATAAGGAGGTTCACCTGGCCCTTCCCAAGCTTCTTTTCCTCCTCAGGGAGGCAGATCTTCTAAACTACCTTCCCCGCCTGGCTTTGTGTAGCCCTGCCCTCCCCAGACAGTTGTCTCAGCTCACAGACAGACAGACAGACACACACACATGCAAGCAAGAAAACACTCTTATCCCCTGGGCACCTTAAGCAGGAATCACCAGCTCCTGCAAGCTGCCACCCTTGCAGGGAACTGTCCCCAAGGTACCACCTGGGGAGGCTGCTATATGGTATTGTAGACACGAACAGGAAACAGAGCAGGGAAAAACGCATACAGAGGGGAAAAAAACAGCTCCAGCCGCTGGTGATGTAGCACATGGGTGCCAGCTGGATCAATCTCCGGTCTAACTGGGTGGTGAGAGGGTGCCGCCCCCATCTCAGAGGATAGCACGAGGTTCCCCAGCAGCAGCTTTGGGTGGGACCCAGCTAGAAACAACCGGTTCTTTTCCAGTCAGGACTCCAGGGTCCCTGTGGAGAAGGGGATGTAGAGCAGCAAGCACCTGCTGGCCCAGAACAATCCCACATCCAGTTGGGTTGCAGCTCAGTTCCTGTTTGCAGAGCTAGGAAACCTTTGGGAGGCCACAGAAGTATTCATTGGGAGAAAAGAAGGGATTAAGCCATGAGCCTTCACTAGGGGGGGGGAGGGGCACAGCCCCAGGCGGGGTCTCCATCCCTCACCAGGGCCTGACAGCCACATTACCACGGACATGGGTTTATCAATAGTATTGATTCCTGGGTAAGCGTAAATAGCTCCGTGGGAAGAGGCCAGGTCTGGACACTCACTCCCACCCCCACGTCTGGACCTGAACACCGCAGGCTCCCCAGGCACCCCAAGGTAACAGCGGTAAATTTCCAAGCAGGGCCATGGCAGGAATGCAGGGAAGCTAGGCAGTACCCGAAATGCCCTCACTACCCCCTCCGCCACTCCGCAGCTCAGCTAGCTGCCAACTCCGTGTTTGCCTGTGTTCAGGCTGAGGCCTGGCCCTTCTCCATCCTGTAGGCCTCCTCCATCCTGGGGGCCTCCTCCACCAGACCCTCCCAGCTCCCAAAGGTGAGGCGGACACTCCCCATGGGCTTCCCCAATCTAACTACAAACAGAGCAAGGATGACAATCCGGAAATAACAGTAGTCATAGTAACCTACCCAAGGACCCTCTCACAGACTCAGTTCACGAAAGCACCCCAGACCTGGGAACTGTTTTTTTTTTCACCCTCACTTTGCAGAGGAGAAGACGGAAAGCACAGACAGGTGAAGTCATCTGCCCCCATCAGAGCCAGCCATGCAAGATTCGAACCAACGGGCTGAGCTGCAGAACCAGCAAGAATGCTAAGGTCTCAGGCCACCTCAAGCTCAGACTCCCTGACTATTCTGCCCGCTCCTCAACAATTTAAAAAAAAAAGGGGGGCCACCCACGAAGTCCCCAGCAGTGGCCTGAGATACCCCCACACACGCGCGCCTGGCCTCAGAGCCCCTTTCATCAAAGCAGCCGCAGGGACCAGAGCAGGATTCAAAAGGGCAAAGTCAAGGCCACCCTAACACTGCCCACAGAGCCCCCAAGGATCCTCTGCCTCCCACTCCTCCCTCCTCCCTCACACATCCCTCCATCAAATCTGCAAAGGGGGGGGGATCGTAATCGTAATAAAACCAGTTCTCACCAACAGGGGAGTGGGGGGGAGGAGAAGGGGAGGAAGGGAGGAGGCTAAGATCGAACGGATCCGCCCCCGCTGCCTGCACCAGACTCTCGGGGAGGGCGCGCGCACGCCGGCGGGTGGACCTGGCTGCGCCAATAAAGCTACAATGTAAAGATTATGCAGCCGTCGCTGCTTGGCGCCCCCAGCTCACGGGGGCCTCCGGGACCGCCCGTCTGGACGCCCGCTTCGCTCTCCTCCCGCAAGGTCGGGAGGGGAGGCCGCTTCCCACTCGCGTCCGGGGGGCGCTGGGGCTCCGGGCCGCCCCGCTAGGCTCGGATCTGTAACTTCCCAAACTAGTGGCATCCGAAGTATCCGCACCGCCAAGGGGAGGGAACAGGAGGCGGCGCCGCGTCACCGGAGGGGGGGCGCGGCCGCCCACAGGGTCCTTGGGTCCCCAGGATGCGCCATCCCCAGGGGTCCCAGATCCTGGCCTGCGCCACCCCGAATCCCCCGGGCAAAATGCCCGGGAGGAACCCCAAATCTTCGGGCTGCGCCAGTCACCCCTGAGAATCCGGGTCCTCAGGCTGCGCCACAACAGAGGGTCCACGGGTCCCCGGCCTGCTCCACACCAAAAGGTCCATCAGTCAGTCCTCAGGCTGCGCCACTATGCAGGGTTCCCGGGGCCTGGCCTTCGACAGACCGGAGAGTATCGGGGTCCTGGCCTAAATTGCCCGCAGAGTCCCCGGTTCCTAACCTGAACCACCAGTGAAGGTTCCCAAGTCCAGGCCTGCACCTCCCTGCAGGATCTCCGGGTCTTAGCCTGTGCCATCTGAGAAGGTCCCCAGGTCCTGGCTTGTACCACCCCAGAAGAGTACTGGGGTCCCGGCCTGCTTCATCCAGGAGGGTCCTGGGTCCCGGCCTGCACCTCCTTGCAGGGTTCTCCAGTCCTCAGGCTGTGCCACCCCACAGGATCCCCAGGTCCTCAGGCTGCGCCACCCCGAAGGCACCCGGGTCCTGGTCTGTACCGCCTGGAGGGTCCCCGGTTCTTGGCCTGTTCCATCCCGCAGGGTCCCCGGTTCTCGGCCTGCTCCACCCGGTAGGGTCCCCGAGTCCTGGCCTGTTCCATCCCGCAGGGTCCCGGGTGCCCGGGTCGCGGCCTGCACCGCCCTGCAAGGTCCCGGGAGTTCCCGAAGTTCCCGCGCCCCCGCGCGCGCCCCGCCGCGCCGCCTGTCCCCTCGGGGGCGCCAACTCCGCCGCGTGCGCCGCCCCGGCCCGGAAGCCACCCGCTCCCCGCCGCCCTCCGCGCACTCGGCCCAACTCACCTCGCCGGCGGCGGCACCGGGCGCTGGAGCCGGGCGGCAGCGCCGATCGGGCTCGAGGACGCGGCGGGCCCAGGCAGGAAGCCTGCGGTCTCCGCCCGCCGCGCTACGACGCGGGGCCCGGGCGCGCGGGCCGCTGCGGGGCGCGCATGGCGGGCGCGGGCGGCTGGCGCGGGGACGGGGATGTGGCCCGGCCTGCGCTGCCCGCGGCTCCGCTCCTGGCGGCTAGGGGGCGGGGCGAGGGGCGGGACCTTGTGAAGGCCCGCCCAAGCCACCTTAAAGGGCCCGCGTGCACGCCTTCCAGGCCTGCGTACCCCGCCGCCGTGCGCGCACGGCGAGCAGCGTTTCTGGCCGGAGGAAGGCGGAGCAAGCGGCTCCCCGCCCCCTCCCGCTCCGCGAACCCTAGAGACTTCACGGGAATCGCGTTTCAGCTATTAAATTATAACTCAGGAGAGTCCAAGGGATGCGGAGACGACGCCCCGGGGAAGGCCACCCACGGAGCCATCAGAGACTCGTGCAGATGCTCAACGACGCGCTGGGCCTCGCCTCGGAGATCAGCCCTTGGGGAACGCTCCGCCGACCACAGCCAGTGGCGAACAGGTTTAGTGACTAGCGTAGGAGATCCTGGAGAAGCCAACGCTAGTTCACAGCACGCGGGTCTCGGTGCGGTGCCCTGTTACCGGGGCTCATCACGTCCAAGAGTCAACACCCATAGGGAATTTTCCAGGACGCCTGCATAGGCTGCGCTCTGAGCCTGTGGCCCACCCTTGGACACAGCCAGGACCATTCAACCCCAGTGGGAACTTGCCCACTAGCTTCAGGGGCTCACTGACACACACACCCCACAGTGGGCCCTCTCAACCTCTGATCTCACAGCAGACTGGCGGCAAGGGAGCCCAGCCCTGCAGCCGCCTCCTCCCTCCTCTTCTGCTTTCCCTAGACGCGTTGGAGAGTTTGAAATTTTTTTTTCAATTTAACTTTCCTTTTTTGGAGTGAAGTCTCAGCAGATTCGGTTCTGCCGAAGAGAGAGCCTCTTGGGAGCTGGGGAATGGCTGCGGCGGGAGTGTGGTTGCCAGGGCAGGGGCCTCTTCCTCAGGGGTGCTGGGGTTCCTGCACCCATGCAAAGGGTTCCGTCTCTACCCCTGAGCTTTGAAAAGGGGCGGGGGGGGAGTAGGTGGTGAAGGGGAACCGAGTCTAAGAGTGGAAAAAAAGGAAGTGTACGAGTGGGCGGATGCCCTTTGGAACAGGAGTCATAGGTCAGGGGCACACGCCCATCTCGTTTTACCCACTCTGGCTGTCCAGCTGACAATTCAAAAGCCCAAAACCAGAGCTGCAGAAGGCCGGTTGGATCTGCCTGGGAGAGAGAAGAGACAAGGCTGGCCCTCCCACTCCAACCTTCCTACCGGTCCCCCGGAGTCATCTGGGGACACTCCCTCATTTGCATCCATCAGGTTTCTCTCTTAGGCCCCAGAGTCTTAGGGAAGCCCTCACCAGGAGCCCTGGAGCAGCTTCTCCACCCAGATCTCTGTAAGGCAAAGCAGTTGAGGCCAAAGGAGGGCATAGCCCTCAAGGGGGACTGGTGGCTTCTTGCCACAGTCTACTGCTATAAACTGTGAAGCCCTGTCCTGCTGAGCCACAGGGAAGGTCAGACACACTCCGTAGTGACTCTGAAGCTTCATTCCAAAGCCCTGGCTGAGTCTCATGTTGATTCCCTATGACCTAATAGTAGGCCAAGTCTGAGAAACAAATCTGCCCTGCCCAAATGCCCCAGCCACAAATTCCTAATGGGTGCTCCCACACAGGCTCTAGAGAGACATGCTGGCAGCAAGAAGCCTCAGCTGAGCTGGACCCACCCCATCCCTACACCCTGGCACCCTGGCGGGTACTTCCCTCGTAATGCCCCACCCTGTTTGCTACTGGGCACTTGGGGGTGGGGATCTAAGGGCAGTTGATAGGAAGAGCCTGAATTTCAGAAGTGGCTCAAGGGTATTCTGCAGTGTATCCTGCTTACCAATGCCCCATGAACACAAGAGGAAGGGGCTGCAGCTGTGGCTCAGTGGTTAGAACACTCGCCTAGCACAATGGTGCCTTCCTGGGTGTCAGGTGAAGCACTGCCTACACAAAGCATGGTGGTGCACACCTGCAATCCCAGGACTCAGGAGTTCAAGGTCATCTTTGGCCAAATAGTAAGGTTCAAACCCAGCTTGGAGCCTTGAATCCAAGAGACCTTGTCTCAAAACAAATTACAAAGTAGGGAGAGATGGCTCAGAGGTTAAGAGCACTGGATGCTCCCTCTGAGTGACCCAGGTTCAATTCCCAGCATCCACATGGTGACTCAACCATCTGTAACTCCAGTTCAGATGACCCAACAAACCCTCTGGCCTCTGCAGGAACCAGGCATGCCCCTGGTGCACACACATACATGCAGGCAAAAGTACACATGAAATAATTTTATTTTTGTTTTTTTGAGACAGGGTTTCTCTGTAACTTTGGAACCTGTCCTGGCATTCGCTCTGTAGACCAGGCTAGTCTTGAACCCACAGAGATCCGCCTGCCTCTGCCTCCCGAGTACTAGGATTAAAGGCATGCGCCACCACCACCTGGCAAAATAATTTTTTTAAAGTAAAATAAATGAATCCAAGTGAGAGCCTGGCCTGGTGGTACACATCTGTCACCCCAGATAGTTGGGGGTACTGACACAGGAGGATCACAATTAGTAAGCAGACAGCCTGGGCTACAGAGTAAACTTAAGGCCAATCTGGGAAACTGTCCTAAATTAGAAATAGAAGAGGACTGGGGATGTAACTCAGTTATAAAGTACTTGTAGCTCAATAAGAGTGCTTGTACCTCAGCCGGGCGGTGGTGGCGCACGCCTTTAACCCCAGCACTCTGGAAGCAGAGGCAGGCGGATCTCTGTGAGTTCGAGGCCAGCCTGGTCTACAAGAGCGAGTTCCAGGACAGGCCCCCAAAGCTACAGAGAAACTCTGTCTCGAAAAACCAAAAAAAAAAAAAATTTGTTTGTAGCTCGGTGATGGTAGAGCGCTTGCTCAGCATGTGTTAAGTCCTGCCTTCAATCCCAAAAACCTAATAACAAAAAATCTAAACAAATAAATCCATTTCTACCTTCTAATCATTCTGTCATTTCTCCTTTTTGGCAAATTACTGAAGGTCGTTCGCCCCACCCTCTGGTATCATCCCCTTCAAAAGCCCTTCTCCGACTTCCTATCTGAGAGCAGCCAGCCGCAGAGGCATAGCGTGTTCCAGCTCCACACCTGGTCATTTCCTTCATCCTCCACCACCTGAAGCTCCCGTGGGCATTTGTCGCTGAGGTATTGTCAGTGAGAGTGCAGACCACATCTGTTTAGTTCTCGGCGGCATTCAGGGCAAGCACCAGACACTCAACAAAGATGGGCTGAGTGCCTTGCTTGATGGTTCAGGCCTGTCACCTCCCCACTCTGGAGGCTGAGGCTGGGGAGTTCAAGGCTAGTCTGGGACACACAGGAAGGCCCTGCCCTAAATAAGAAAGTTCAGGGAAGGAACAAATACATGAATAAGGAAATGAGTGGATGGGAGAGCAAGAGGTGACTGGTCCTCAAAGTACCCTGGGAATCCAGAGGATAAAAACTTGAGACTTGGAAGGCAGAGGCAGGTGGATCTCTGTGAGTTTGAAGCCAGCCTGGTCTACAGAGTGAGTTCAAGGACAGCCAGAGCTGTTACACACAGAGAAACGGTGTCTCAAAAAACAAACAACAAGATAAAAACCACTTGAGTTTTTCAGAACGTATCTCTCTGGTGTATCTCATGTTCATTTCCAACTGCCCATCATTTCAACCTCTGAGCAGTGAAGACTCCTCAGACTACAGCCTTCTCCTAGTAATCTATTCAAGTTAACAGTGCTCAGCAACCAAGCTGTCAGATGAAACCTCTGGTTCTCCTGGGCTAATCTAGAGAAGCCAGCATGACAGGCTCAGAATTCACCTGAGAAACAAGAGCCCTGCCCAGCCACCCTAAGGACCAGAGCTAGACATCACAGCATATACAAAGGGTCTGTGGTATGCTGTCTATACTGAAAGATACCAAAAGGCCTGGGGCCAGGTCTCACACATACACAGAACTGTGTCTGCAGAAAATTACAACCCCTCTGGCAAGTTAAAAGTCTTCAGGCCTGATGCTTTCAGCCAACCCCAGTCTGGAGGTCAAATAAGAGCCAGAAGCTTGCTGCATACCTTACACCTGTCCCTAAGCCTGAGGACACCCTCCTTCACATCACACATTAAGCAAAGCAAATACTAAATGACTTGGGAGGGAGTGACTGCTGTACCTGCCTGCCCCACCCCGCCCCACCCCCAGAGCATATATCAGCCAATGTGAAGTGAAGCCCTAATTTCCATCATTTCCATACATAATAGGCACTTGCTCTGTACTAGGGTACTGTAACCTCAGCAGTGAAGAACAAGCCTACAGGGGGGTGGGGGGCTCACAGCCACAGGGTGAGCCGCCCTTCTGTCCTCACAGTCCTACGAGAGCATCTCTGAGGATGCCCCCAGCCTTCCCCCCACCACACACACACACACACACACACACACACACACACACACACACACACTTCACCACAAGAAACTGCAATGTTACCCGCTTCCTCGTCTGTCTGGACTTTATTTGTGGCACTGCCAGCATTTCAGAAGAAGCTGAGCAGGGAATCATGAGAACCACAGTGCCATCGTCCTGGCTGTCAGGGACCAGGGCACCCAGAGGCTGCCTCAGCTGCTGGCTTTTAGAACAGCAGGACCCTGGCCACAAGCCCTGAGGTCTCTGGGGTCTAATGCAAAAGCCCCATGCACAGCATGCAAAATCAGGGCTGGATAATTACATCTGTATGTGTATGTCTATGCAGGGACACATCTGGAAGGATAGTCACAGCCCCAGGTAACTGCTGTGCACTGTGACCTTGCTAGAAGGACAAGGATGGGCAGGTGCTTTGTTCTTGTTTTCTTTTGAACCCAGGACTTTGAACACAGTAGGTAAACAACCTTCCACAGAACTATATCCCCTGCCCCAAGTGCATATTTAAATGTAAGTAAATATACCAGAAGCCAGGCTAGGTGGTATGTGCGCTGAGAAAAAGGGGGTTAAAAAGGAATGAAGAAAGCAGAGCAGGGCCCTGGCAGTGGTGGCAGCACAAGAGCCTTTAATCCCAACACTCGGAAGGCAAAGAAGGGCGGACCTCCGTGAGTTCGAGGCCAGCCTGGTCTACAGAGTGAGTTGCACAACAGGCTCCAAAGCTACAAAGAAACCCTGTCTTGGGGAAAAAAAAAAAAAAAAGAAGGCAAAACAGTGTGCTGAGGGGTGGGAGGCCAGTCCTGGAACAGCCCAGACAGCCAAAAGCAACAAGCTGTGCAGATTGCCAGTGCAAAGGCCCTGGGGTAGCCCAGGGACAACAGAGAGGCTGTGGGAGAAGAGTGGGTGGAGAAGCCGTGAGGTCTGGGTTGCAATCACAAAGGTCACAGGAGAAACTGATTCCAGGACACACCAACAGGACATCTGCAAGGACCACAGGGATGAAGCTTTGCTCTCTTGGGTCTCAGGGACATCTGAGGGGCCTGGGAGGTGGTAGGGAGGAGGAGGGGGCAGGAACAGAGAAGGGTGTGGGGCCTGGGAACAGGGCTGGAGGGAAGGAGAGTCTGGCTTCCACTATATCCCATGTGGAATCTTTGACGATGGGTCATGAAAATTCCTGTTTTTCTCCCAGCATGGACATCTGGTTCTGAGCACACTGTGTGTTAGTTTCCTTGGGTCTGGAGCTGCTGCATGAGGCGGGCTCCCCTTGCATCTTTGTGTCACATTCCCAGCTCCTCAGCTTCCTGGAGAATGTCGGGAATGAGTCCCTGGGTGGCCTGGCCTCCCCACTGGGCCTGGGAAGGCAGCTTCACAGTTGATGGAAAGCCCCCTCCCCTAACCCAGACCTCCAAAGGGCCTGGCTGGTTATACTGCCTTGGCGTCCAAAGCAGCTCAAAGTAGATGGACACCTACAGAAGAGCCATCTAGAGCCTGGGCCCAGGTCAAGACTAAATCAGAATCCAGAGGCTAGGCAGGGCATGCCCATGACCGTTCCCTCTAGTCTCTGCTGGCCACTCGGGCTAGTATGGCAGTCTCTTCAAGAGTCTGGAGGCACCAGGTGGTGGTGACATACGCCTAATAATCCCAGCACTCTGGAGGCAGAGGCAGGCAGATCTCTGAGTTCAAGGCTAGCCTGGTCTACAGAGCAAGTTCCAGGACAGCCAGAGCTACACTGAGAAACCCTGTCTTAAATAAATAAATAAAAATAAAGGAGCTGGAAGCAGGGCACTCCAGTTATCTCTAGGACCTAAAAGCTCACCAGGCTGAGGGACAGTCACAAGCACCTCCTCCTCAATCCCAGAGAAGGGCCATGCAACAAGAAGCCATCTTAGATGGAAAGGACCCAGATTCCAAGGGGACACATCTGGGTTTTCCCCCCAGCTGAGACTTCATCAAACCATTCTGCTGATAGAGAGGAAGATGGCCTGACTCCCACAAGCACAGGGAGCCAGCCCTCTGGCAAACCTGGGAGGGGATAGCACACCGGCCAGCATGCCCAATCTATCATCCTCATCGGGCTGGCAGCTGGCCCTTTGAACCCCCCGGACCTGTTCTTCAGGCTCCCCAGCCTGAGGTTTCAGAGAAGAGCCTTCTTCCGGTGGTGTCTTACATCCATGTGGCGAGCCCCCTGGGACAGGCCCTGACCCTGGACTGGCGGGGTAGGTACTGGCCTCACTGAGAGGGTAGCTTCATGCCTCTGTGGAACTGTAGCCCGTAGGCACCCGGGAAGCCACTTAGCATCTTTCGAGATCTCACCACTGCAGAGAGCATAGAGGGTGTCAGGAAGCAAGCACAAAGACAGAGCTTAAGTGAAAGTGCCACCCACGGATGACTTGCCTGGGGGGCAACTGCCCAGGGATCCCAGTGGCTTAAGAGAAGGGGGTGTCTAGGGGTGTCTCGCTAAGGCGTTGATGTTCACGATGGTGGTAGCAGGGAACTAGGAAGGCATGCTTGACTGCAGCTTCTCCCTAACACTCTCTTCTAAATCAGAAAGAGCAGGGGTCACACCCAAAACTTTCTAGCTAGGCATCTTACAGAGGTTATTGGTCTAACGAGCTGTGCAACGTGGTACCTGGGCATAGATACCTACAATTAAACTGCTAGCTGTGCAACTTCTGGCTAGTCACTCAACCCCTCTGATCTTTGGTTTCCAAATCTTACAGCTTACTGTGGGAAGGGAATGATAAACTATGTTGCTGAGTCCGCTGGGAACCTGAAGATGGCACTATTGCCGTCATTGCCATACAGATGTGGAAAGTGAGGCTCAGAGATGTGCATCAGGACCCCGATGTCATCCAGCTGAGAAGCAGTTGTCTTAATTACCTTTCTATTGCTGAGCTGAGACACCATGACCAAGGCAACTTATAGAAGAAAGGGTTTATCCAGGCCTTGTTTACAGTTTCAGAGGGTAAACCCACGACCATTGATCGTGGCAGGGAGCAAGGCAGCAGGCAGGCAGACACGGTACTGAAGCAGTAGCTGAGAGCTCCTATCTTGAGACACAACCATGAGGCCGAGGGAGGCGCTACCTGAAAATGGAACCTTGGAACCATCAATACTGCCTCCAGTGACACACCTCTTCTAATAAGGCCACACCCCCTAATCCTTCCTAAGCAGCTCCACTAACTGGGGACCTAGCATTCAAACATATGAGCCTAGGGAGCCATTCTCATCCAAACCACCATGGGAACCACTGCATGAGGTCCAGGAGACAGGGCTCTGACCTCCCTAAGGAGGTGGCACACCAGTGCAAGCCACAGCAGCCCCAGATGTGACCACACAGACGGGCATTGGTCAGCATTGAGCTGGTGTGGGGCCCTCTTGTCGTGGTACCTGCCACCTCAGGGCCAGTCGGAACCTCCCAGGTTGTGTCAGAGACAAGGAAAGCAAGCCATGAGAACAACCAGGAGAGAAAAGGGCTAGGCAGGGAGACAGTCCAGTTCCTACAACTCGTCCCTCCCCCAAACTACCCCCTCCAACACTTCTACCTGGGCATCAGGACCTGTGAGGAACATGCCTGGCACTCAGGACTATCCCAGATAATCTGGGCCACCGCTCTTCGCTTCCTGGGTGTGCTTCAAGAAACCTGTGCTTTCTGCGGCCCCCAGGATTCCCCTGTTTCATGTTTAGTATGACTTGTCACCCTTGTAGAGCCAGGGTTCTAGAAAGCCCCAGAACCAAGAAAGCATGTGATATGACTAGTGAAGACAGATGGTTGACAGATTGGGAGATAGATACATATATACATACAGGAGATAGATGATGGTCAAATAGTCATATGATAATGATAGGTAGGTAGAGAGAGAGAGAGAGAGAGAGAGAGAGAGAGAGAGAGAGAGGAGATAGGTAGAAAGAATTACAAATGGCTGCCCAACGTGTGGATAACTACATCCACAGAAAGCCTGAGAAAGCTTGGGAAAGAACAGAGTAAAGCATGTTTTCTTGGTAGCAGCAATTTCTCGGGTCTGCTCTACTTGCTAGAGGCAAGCAAGTGCTCTCATCTAAGAGAGGCTTCCTGACTCAGCTTTAGCTGTAAAGCCTTGCAGCTCTTTAAGAGGTCCTGCCAAGAAACACTTAAATAGTGTTGATAAAAAGCTGACCGCATGCTTTTTGGTTTTCAGCAATAGCAGGAAAAAACCTGTGCTGTTTTAAAATGCCGGCTTTCTGGGCCGTCCTGCCAGGGCAAACTCTGACTCTTTCAGGCAAGCGGTCTGACTCCGACTAGGGAGCATTTGAGTGTTGTTTGTGGACACACTGTTGCAGCTTGCTTGCTGGCAAGGACCTTGAAATGCCATAGAGTTGTGGCAATAAACATGGCTCAGGCCAGTACCTCAGCCTTGAGGCTGAAATCTCAGAAAGCTAAGAAATGGGCTGGATCCAGTCGTCAAAGACACGGCTTTAATCCTACCCATATTGCTTGGTAAATTAAAGACTTGTGTAGTCAGAAAAAGAGAGATATACAGTAAAGAGAGATTCAAAGACAAAGAAAACCTATAAATGGTTTACAGTGTGTTAAAAATATATGCAGGCTAAAGTTAAAGTAAAAAAGAAAGAAAGAGAGTAGTTGGGTGTGGTGGTACATACCTTTAATCCCAACAATTGGGAGGCAGAGGTAGATTGACCTCTGTGACTTCAAAGTGTGGTATCACACACCTTTAATCCCAAAGCCTGGGAGGCAGAGACAGACAGATCTCTGTGAGATCAAGGTGTTGTACCACACACCTTTAATCCCAGCACTGGGGAGGCAGAGACAGGCAGATCTCTGTGAGTTCAAGGACAGCCTGGTCTACAGAGTGAGTTCCAGGACAAAGATACACAGAAACCCTGTCTCAAAAAGCCAAAAATTAAAAATAAAAGAAAGAGTTTAAAATAAACCGCATAAAGATGGAAAACACACAGAGAATCTGGATACTGTATGTTATTATGCTCTCTTTGAGTTGTTTGAATGCTGAGGAAGGAGCAACAGCTGCTAAAAGATATTTGCTTATGAATGCTGCTGAATTAATCCAAGATAGGTATTTTGAAAATACCTTGACTTTAAAAGTGAATTCAAAAGATATGTTACTCTGGAGAAGAGATTTTGCTTTTGTTTCCACAGGAAATGAGAGGCTGTGGATTCATTCTGAGTTAAGAAAACTCGGGTTTGATCAAGGAAGACTACCTGAGAAATCTCCGGTAGGAACAGATGGCCCAGATGTCTGAGTTCTACATCCAGAACAGATTGAAGATGCTGCCTGAGATGATCAAGCCTCACAGGATACTCCAGTCAGGACTTGATCATAACTCTAAATTTTCCTTAGGTCCCCATAAGATTATCAGTGCCCCCAACCAGCCGGAAGTAGTCTGGAATACTATGCCCACAACACCCCCCCCCCAAAAAGAAAATGGACTATGGATATTTTCCTTTGTTAAAAAAAAAAAAGAGGGGGAAGTGGTGCAGGAGAATTGTCTGTGTTCTGTCAATCATGTTTTAAATAAATGCTGATTGGCCAGGCAGGAAGTATAGGTGGGAAAACCAGACAGGAAGTAGAGGTGAGGGACTAAGAACAGGAGAATTCTGGGAAGAAGTTCTTTCGCAGTCCTGCCCAGACCACCAAAGAAGCAGGATATGACCTGCCCCGCTGAAAAAGGTACTGAACCATGTGGCTAACATAGATAAGAATAATGAGTTAATATAACTTATAAGAGCTAATACTTAGCCTGAGCTAGTGGGCCAATCAGTTTATCATCTTCTGGAGACCTCTGTGTGATTTTCTTTGGGGCTTAGCAGCTGTGGGAACCAGGCAGGACAGAAACCCTGACAAGCCCGGCCCCCATGTTACAGCTGATAGATGGTAGATGATATATAAATATAAATGGAAGTAGATACATAGATCAATAGATAGGCAGATAGGCAGTCGATGGGTAGTGTCTTAGGACCTGGCTGACACAGTCATCAAGGCCACAAAACTCAGGGTCAACAGTTTGTCAGCTGGCAGCCCAGGAAGCTGAGCTGTGGTTCCCTCTGAGCCTGGAGGCCCAAGAGAAACTGATCTTCCAGCTCAGACCCACGGGGAAGGACACCTGCTGTTCTGGCTCTCAGGCAGTCAGACAAGGAACTTCCTCTCACCCCCAGGATTCTCAGCTCTTTATTCTCAAGCTGCTGCTGTCCAGGAGAGTCCCACCCACATTGGGGACACCATCATCTTAGTTCATTCTACCCACTCACTTCAGAGCTGGTGCCTCCAGAATCATCCAGAATAATGTTTGGCCAAAGATCTTGATACCTTCCCACCTCCTGATAGGGCCTCTATTTAGCTTACGTATTTTGTTGGTTATCTGTCCCTCTGATATGTGTGTAAAATTTGTGGGAATGTTGACCTGATCCGTCTTGTTCACTGTTCTGTCTCCAGTACTCAAAACAGCACTTAGCAAAGAGTTAATGCTGATGTAATGGTTCCTGAATGACTGTGTGAGTGTAAGGAATATAGATGTAAGCTTCAGCTGGGCGCTGGTGATGCTCGCCTTGAATCCCAGCACTTGGGAGGCAGAGGCAGGCGGATCTCCAAGTTCAAGGCCAGTCTGGTCTATGGAGTGAGTTCCAGGACAGTCAGGACTATACAGAGAAACCCTGTCTTGGAAAAAACAAACAAACCAAAAAAACCCTTGTGGGTCAGATTTCTAGGAAGGAACAGCTGAAAGGATTTGTCCTTTAGGCTCAGGGTTTCAGAGGGGTCAATCCAGGGTCACTTGGGAGGGGTCATAGTGACAGGAATGTGCGGAGGAGAAGGCTGCTCTCTCCATGGTGGACAGGAAGCAACAGAGGGGATGCAGCCAGGGACCCCAGTGACACAGTTCCTCCCTCAAGGCCCGCCCTCTGGCTTCTACCGCCTCTCGACAGCGCCACCTGCTGGGGTTGGAGCCTAAGGGAGCTACTCAGATTCATCATCCCAGCTTCTTAGTTGGAGTGTCTAGATCCTTGTGTCCTCCCTGCCACACAGGACAGGGATGATCTGTGAAGCCAGCAGGGATTGGCAGATAGGGTTTGACATCGGACTAGCTCACAAAAGGCCTTGTGGATTTTGTGTCTCTCATGGGGAAGGCTACATTCTGGAAACACACAGGTAGGTCTCAGAGATGTTCCCAAGATGGGGAGCCAGGGCCTCCTGCCACTCATTACGGCTAACAGGATAGCCACACGAGGTCCCAACATGACCCTTGACTTCAAACTTGAGAGACTCCCAACCCCACTCACCTCCAAGCTACAGCCCAGCTAGGCTATCCTGGGACTTCAAAGTAAATTGAGGCAGGCAGAGCAGATCACAGGACAAAGTGCCAATCCTTTCCTGCTGTGTATCCCAGCTCTGTGGCCTCAGGACAACTACAACTCTGAGCCTGGGCTTATCCAGTAGTAAGGATGGCCAGCCCCTCCCCCACTGCCCATGAAGGTCTGGAGCCTTTTCTGAGGCTTGAACAAGGTTCACTTTGAGGTATGTGGTGATCCGGGCTTCCTGAGGGACACACTATGTAAGGATTTATATTGTACATAAATCCTGCCCTCATCCTCCGTGGATGGGACCAGGCTGCACTTCCCAGACCCTCATAGCCAGGTGTCCCCATAGGAGGGTGGGGTGGGGGGTCATATCCCTCCTGCAGGGCCTGTTCAACTCTGTACAGGGCACATAGCCACCATCTGCTCCAAGACGTGGTGGGCAGGGCGAGTGAGGTAAGAGACACTTAATCACAGCCTGGAGCTGTCCCGTTGCAAGCCAGTGACACTCTGTAGGATCTTCTGTGGCTATGATAACTGATAACTATGCTACTTGTCCCCATGACTGCCTTAACAGGTCGCAATGAACACCTATCCTATGAAGCTTAGAGATGCAGCCGGAGATGCTGGGGCTGCTCCCTATGTAGCAGCAACTTCCTAGGCTCAGCTCCGCCTAGCGCTGTCTGTCATCCATAGTGCTGCACAGGGACTACGGCACACCCAAGAGGCAAAGAGAGAAACTGAGGCTCAGGACCATGGTTAGGAAGACAGAGCTGACACTGAGCAGACTTATGGCTCTGCTGAGAACATTTATTCCTTGTTCTTATAGACCTATGTCCTAGCGAGGGACACTACACAAAGGAATTGGCATGTGATAGCAGTTGTAGAATATGGTCCTGTGTGTACAGTGCTTGCTGTGTAATAAGCCCAAGGTCCTAAGTTCGATCCCCAGATCTCATGTAAAAAAAAAAAAAGCTGTGAATGCTGACACACTGATCCCCATGCTGTGGAGGTAGAAAGACAAGCAGATCTCTGGGGCTCACTGACCTCCCACAACCAAGTTACTTTGGCAAGTTCCAAGCCAGTGAGGGGCCTGTCTCAACAAGTTCAAGGCACATGAGAAATGATGCCTAAGGTTGTCCTTGGGCCTGCACATGTGTGTGCATACTAACATGCACCCAGCAAAGAATAAAGTGGAAGTGAGAACATCAGAGAAGCCTTTGGGGGAGATGGCAAGGACACACTGGCCTCTATAAAGAGAGAAGCAGTCGTGGTGGGGATGTCCACAGAAAGGCATTTCAGGCAAAGAGAACAGGAAGTGCAAAGACCCTGAGGCAGAACAGGGAGCTTGGTGTCTACAAGGTGCAAACTGTCCACCTGCCCCTCCCTGTGTGCAGCAGGGAATCTGGCAGGTTTCCATCTCAGCAGGCCCTGCGGTCAGTTCTCCCTTCAGAGCACGCACACGCGCGCGCGCGCGCGCACACACACACACACACACACACACACACACACACACGACGGGGACTACAATGAGAACTGAAGGTCTCAGGATGGAAAGAGCAGAACAGAGAGGTGGCAGAGCACAGAGCACAGTAGGGGATGGGAAGGTGACAGGAGACCCAGTCCCCACCCTGCACTGCACAGCGAGAGCCCCGCTGAAACTCAGTGGTGAGAAGCCTGGGCTTGAAGGAGCAGAGTCCATTTGTTCCGGTGAGGCCATCAGCTGTGGTGGTCATGCCAAGGCAGAATTGCAGAGTTCCTCTTAACCTCTGCACACTTTCTCCCACACCGCCCATCCCCCACATACAAGCTTTGCTGTAAAAAAGGTAAAGTCTGGGCCAGGACATAGCCCAGAGATAGAGCGCTCATTTGGTACCTGTGACACCTGGTACATCCTCAGCATCACATGCACCTGTGCATGCACACACACACATGTATACACATGTGCACATACACACGTGTGTATGCACACACACACAGGATCACTCATACAAGTGACAGGATAAGGTCTTTCGGCCACATCGGAAAATTCCATCCATCCTATGTGACCTCCCGTCTATCCTGTGACTCAACCTCCATCCTGAAAGAATCCCTTAAGAAAGTGTCCCTGTGCTTAGACAAGCAGGCCGAAGAGGTGACTGCAGAAGGGCTGCCCATGTGAAGATGCTCCTCAGATGCCTGCCCACGTGGACCCAGGAACAGAGAAGCTTGGTGTAGTCATTGACCAAGACATCCTCTACAGCAAAGAGAGAGAAAGAACAAGCCGTAGTAACAGGGATGAGACCAAGCGCAGAGGCATATAGCACACCAGGTTCTGTTGGCTTAAAGGATCAGTTCAGGTATAGCCACCCCCAGTGGGAAATGAGCAACATTTAGGGGCCACTTATTCAGGGGAACTCTGGGGTAAAGGCTGGGTCTGAGCTCTCAATACTTGTCGAGGTAGGATTGACTACAGTGATAAGGTTGTTCTGGGAACATTCCTAGCCAGAAGTGGTGGCACACACCTGTATCCCTAATACTGAGGCAGAAGGATTGCAAGTTCGACACCATCTCAGGCTACATGGTGAGTTCAAGGCAAGCCCTGGCTACTACAGCATGGGAATCTGTCTCAACAAAACAGAGCAACAACAAAAGCTGGGGTTGGACAAGATGGCTCAGTGAGTGAAAATGCTTGTTGTGACACCTGACAAACCTCAGTTTGACCCCTAGAACCAACCTGGAGGAAGGAGAAACCTGGCAGGCTGTCCTCTGATCTCTACACGTGCACAGTGGCAAACGCACACATGCATGCCCACACGCGCACTCAAAATTTTCCCTAGGGAGGCCTGTGCACTTTTCTGAATGCATACTGGACGTCAACAGAAAGCTTTCAAAAGTATAGCAACTTGGGAAGAAACATGGTCTGCCCAGGAGCCACTGTGTGTGAGGTGAGGGGCACGTGAAGATGTCTGAGGCACCATGGAAGCTGAGGCCAACACCACCTACCACCGTAATTATCACACCCGAGGTGGGGGCTGGAGTCAGGGGAATGGAGCACAGTTGATGCTTATGTGCAGATGGAGGAGCTGGGACAGTGTTGCCTTTGAGTGCCATTCTAGAGGGTTCTGTTAATCACCCAACAGAAGCACATGTGTCCTCCGTCACTGGGTGGTCTCCGACGCTGACGTTGCGTCCTTGAAAGCTTTGATAGGACCAGGAAACATCTCAGCAAGTACTGGCATACCGTATATGCTAACACCCTCCATCCTCCACTCCCAGCACAAACATCACTAATTGATGCCAGCACTTTTCTTCCTGCAATTCCAAATCTGCTGTTTAATTCCTTACGACCATTCCAGAGTTCCTGATCTAAATGCCTACTCCTGCCTCAAGTGGGAGTCCCACGGAGTTGCACCCCGAAGACATTCCTGACTCCTGTTTACAGACAAAAGGCCAGAGAGCGAACCTCAGGACTGCAGCCGCAGAGTGAACTCCCAGAAACCAGCGCTCTCAACGCCCCTGCCCCCGCCACCCATCACAGCTGCTGCTCAGAACCCCAGCTCTTCCTGCCCCCACAAACATGTGGGCCTCATGGGACTCACTTGGGTGGCCCAGAAGTGGCACCGTATGAGACTATAAACTACCATAGGATTTTCCAGAGCACCCTGCCCTGACCAGTTTTTACTTGGTTTTAGTACCAGTGGTGGGACACAGTGTAGGGAGATAATTGCAGAGCCTTCTGGTTAACTCCAGGGCCTGTCAGGCCACACCTCTCTCCTAAAACATTTGCATAACTAATCATAAACTGATTAGAGCCACGGCTTGCTCCGGCCGGGACCATCCCTCCCTGCCTAATAAAGAGCATCTCAAAGTCCCCAGGATACCATCGCCTCTGCACAACCTCTAATGTGCTCTCTGTGGAGGAGCAGCTCAACCCCGGTTCAGAGCCAATCAGGGCCTGAATAACGGGAGTCATCAGCTCAGAGGAGCTCCCTTCAGGCCCAGGCCGTCAAGGTGACATCCGCTCCAGCTCTCCTCCCCCTGAGGAAATCCAGCATCAGCTGCAGTTACCTCCATCCCACCTCCCCACCCCCATGAGTGTGTGCAAGCACCCAGATCCAGCCATTCCTGAAACTGTAACTTGATGAAGGCTATTGGAAGGGGGTTTCTTCCCCTGGGCAAAAGTCTGTTGACTAATACAGGTTATTAAGATAAATCTGAGTGGCTTTACACATGGAAATTACCTAAAAACTTGTTCGTGGGAACGACTTGGCCAGACAGAGTGGGTGCAGGGCTAGGTGACAGTTCCTACAGCAGGGACAGTGAAGAGGAGTCCAGAGGCCCCGGGTCCTCAGCAGCCATCTGGGCCACCAGGGTGGTATCTCAGGAAGACAGGAAATTGACAAGGTCCCCGGAAGTGAGCCATCTGGCTATGCCCTGCTCTTGCCACCAGCCCACCCCCACTGGGTTCCCAAAATCCACACTATTTTCCCTTTTGTAAATAGAGGGTTACTAGGAATGTGGCTCATGATGGCTTGCCTGTCATGTATGAAGCACCGGTCCCATCCCCAGCACAAAATTGGGCATGGTGCTGTGTACCTGTAATCTGAACACTTGGGAAATAGAGGCAGGAGGATTGGTAGTTCAAGGCCATCTTTGCCTACATATTGAGTTGGAGGCCAACCTGGGCTACATGAGATCATACTTCCAAAAAAAGGATTGTTTTTTTAAGGGGCTGGAGAGATGGCTCTGTGGTTAAGAGCAGTGGCTGCTCTGGCAGAGTATCTGGGTTTGGTTCCCAGCACCCACATGGTGGCTCACAACTACCTATAACTCCAGTTCCGGAAAATCAAACGTCCTCTTCTGAATTCTGAGGGCATCAGGCACACATGTGGTTCACACATGTGCACGCAGGTGAGACACACACATAAAATAAAATACATAAAAAGTAAAATCGGGTCCTGAGTCCTGACCCATTTCAGGCTCCACTGTGTTCTAGTAAAGTCTCCTGGACTGCTATTGGGTTTAGTTGTCCTTCAAAGCAGACTCTCTCCTGGGACAGAGAGGACATTTGTCCTCAGTACAAAGGCTGAGCCTGGCACTCTTCCCCGACATCTGAACACACAGCCTCCTTACTGCCCACGCAGCAGGGCCTGCCAGCTCCCAGTACTCTCGGTTTCTCAGATTCTTTTTCAACTCACCTGGGAGCTGTTTGCTTCCTTAAAGCAACATGTGCATGAGATAAAACACCCCACAGATCCAAGTCTGTTGCCGACTCCCCAGCCCCGGTTTCTGTCCCCAGCAGCAGGCATAGGTTGGCTTGCTTTTGCTGGGACATACTGGGCATAGTGTGCACAGGCATGCCACACGGTTCTAGAATGATGGCACAGCTGGGCTTTGCATGAGGATGAGTCTGTTAAGGGCATAGCAAGCAACAGTAAAGAGCAAATACAAAGGAGCAGACAGAAAAGTGTCATTGGGGCTGGAGAGGTGACTCAGTGGTTAGAACACAGGTTGCTGTTGCAGACGGACCAAGGTTCAATTCCCAGCACCCACATGGTGACTCACAGCCATCTATAACTCCAGTTCTAGGGGATCCAACATCCTCTTCTGGCCTCCCTGAGCACCAGACACATGATTTTTTTTTTTTGTAGGTTTTTGTTTTGTTTGTTTTTGTCTTTTTGAGACAGGGTTTCTCTGTGTAACAAGAGTGCTGGAGTTAAAGGAAGGTCGGCTGGTGGTGGCGCACGCCTTTAATCCCAGCACTCAGGAGGCTGAGGCAGGCAGATCTCTGAGTTCGAGGCCAGGTTGGTCTACAGAGCAAGTTCCAGGACAGCCAGGGCTACACAGAGAAACCCTGTCTCAAAAACAGCATCAACAAAACAAAACAAAACCACAGGCACACAGAGAGAGGGAGAGCAAGCCCACATGGGAGAAATAGCACATTCTCAGCCACCACCACATCCTTCCTGATTGTTTTTTGTCACCCCAAGGGGAAGCCTGTACCTGTGAGCAGGTCACTCTCCTGCCTGCCCTCCACAGGCTATGCCCATAAAAGTCTGTCACAGGAAGTTGTTATAGTCGGTCCATTTTGTTTCATTACAATCTGTTTCTTCTCATTACAAAATGTGTTTGCGTGTGCATGTGTGTGTCTGTGCTATATGTGTGGGTATGTCTGTGGGTTTTTTTTTTTTTGTGTGTGTGTGTATGGGATAGCTTACCTGTGAAACTTGGAGGCTATAAATTGGGGACAACTGTCTTTTCAATTACTCTCTATGCTATTTTTGAGGCTGAATCTCTCCCTGCACCTCTAGTTCACTGGGCAGGCCACCTGCACCTCCAGCCCACTGGGCAGGCCGGCTGCACCTCCAGCCCACTGGGCAGGCCGGCTGCACCTCCAGCCCACTGGGCAGGCCGGCTGCACCTCCAGCCCACTGGGCAGGCCGGCTGCACCTCCAGCCCACTGGGCAGGCCGGCTGCACCTCCAGCCCACTGGGCAGGCCGGCTGCACCTCCAGCCCACTGGGCAGG
>PVIU01007029.1:0-94498 GCA_004026605.1 Ondatra zibethicus | reverse complement strand
TGAACCCAAAGAAAAACATATATAGATCCTCCTGGAAATTGGAAGCAAACAAGATCGCTGGGCAAGGGTTGGGAGCACGGGGGGGGGAGAGAAGGAGAAGGGAGAAGGGCAGGACTGGGGAGAGCTTGGGGGAGTGGGAGGGTGGAGATGGAGGAAGGGCGGATATTGGAGCAGGGAAGAAGATATCTACGTTAATGGAGCCATTTTAGGGTGGGCAAGAGACTTGGCTCTAGAGGGGATACCAGGTGTCCACGGGGATGTCCCCAGCTAGGTCCTTGGGCAGCAGAGGAGAGGGTGCCTAAACTGGCCTTGTCCCATAGTCACACTGATGAATATCTTGATCATCACCATAGAAATTTTGTCCGATGGATGGAGATAGAGACAGAGACCCACATCCACATCAGAGCAATGGACTGAGCTCCCAAGGTCCAGTTGAAGAGCAGAAAGAGGGAGAAGATGAGCAAAGAAGTCAGGACCGCAAGGGGTTGATCCACCCACTGAGACAGTGTGCCTGATCTAATGGGAGCTCACCAAATCCAGCTGGACCGGGACTGAACAAGCATGTGATCAAACCAGACTCTCTGAATGTGGCTGCCAATGGGGGTGGACTGAGAAGCCATTGATAATGGCACTGGGACTTGTTTCTACTTCATGTACTGGCTTTTTGGGACCCTAGTCTGTTTGGATGCATACCTTCCTAGGCAGGGATAGAGGGGGGAGGGCCTTGGACTTCCCACAGGGCAGGGTACCCTGCCCTCTCTTAAGGATGGAGGGGGAGGAGGAGGGTTAGTGGGGGAGCAGGAGGGGAATGGGAGAAGGGGAGGAAGTGTAAATTTTTGAATGGAAAAATAAAAAAATTTTTTTAAAAAGATTCTGTTTTTAAAACTCCTTCAGGTGGATGTGTGCTGAGACCCTACGGCATCACTGTGTTTTCTGTTACCAGGGGTTTAGTCCACTGTCAAGGCTAGAAACATCCCCACCCTCCCTACCATCCTTCTCCCATTTCTTCTTGATTTGAAGCTGCCCTGGCTTGTGGAGCTTAGAATCAGATGAAACACTAGCCTCTGATAACACCTGCCTTTCTCCCTTTCCCCAGAGATTGAACTGAAGAGAGAGCCTACCTTGAATGTAGGGGGCAGCATTCCAGGGGCTGGGATGAGGCTAAGGAAAAGGAGAAAGTGAGCCAGAGTTTATCTCTCTCTGCTTCCTGATGGAATCAGTCACCACCCCCCACTCCAGCTGCTCGGCCTTCCTATGCCATGAAGCCCTTCTTCCCTTAAGTTGCTTCTTGCTAGGCACTCCATCAGGATGATAAGAAAGACAATTAAGATACTGTCAAGATTCATGTTTCCAGTGACAAGATCAGCGTTGTTTCTCTGCAGCCTTAACTGTAATTGTTTCACATCTTTGGGAGTCAGGGTTTCCAGAGACAAAGAAAACAGACATGGATATTATCTGAGAGGAGATAAGCAGTGGTGCTGAGTCTAGGGGAACTAGGGCTCATCCTGTATTTTCTTATCAGTGGGCATCCTGGTGCTGTCCCATGGAATACCTGAGATTATTGACCTTTCTGCTATCTGCGGGAATGGACTATTCATTGGTCAAGGTCTGGAGCCAAACTTTACCACATCAGACTGGAGCATCTTTTTGTAGAGGAAGGTGAGGACAGGAATCTGACCCAGCCTACTTGGTAATGTTAAAAAAAGAAGAGTCTAAACATGGTTCCACAAGCCAGAGCAGGGCAAGATAAAAAGGTCTTGGTATAATGGCCATGGATAGAAACATATCCAATACAATCAAGTCCATGAATCGCAATGTCAGTCAAACACAAGTCCCAGTGCTCACCATTGGTGCTGCTAGGACATTGGCTCTCAGCTCTGGGAATGCTGAATAAGAGGGCAGGGACAAGAATGTAGCCAGGCTTGCTTACCAAGCATGCTTCAAAGTCACTGAGCAGTTGCTGAGAAAACGGCCCGTTCTAAGGATGCTCTCTGCAGAGCTCTAGTGGGAGAATAGGCATGAACGCTGAAGGCAGACAGAAGCAGCCCACCCTGCCATGACTAATAAATAGACCACCTCTCCCAGCATTGCGTTCTGGGAGCCAGTTCCAGGAAATCTATGGTGATGATGGCGGGGTATAGTGATGTCACATGGTGCTTTTGACTCTGCCCCCCTCTGCTCAGTTCCTAAAGGGCTCCTTGAACTTTTTTTTCCACAGTGGGTAAGACTAGCTGCATCTTGAGCCATGCCACTGGCTAAAGGGTGCCTAAACCCCTGCACTGGGATGGTGCCTGTGGCAGGAGCTCAGGGCCTGGTATCCTTGGTTTCAGATAGTCGAAGAGCAACCCATTCAAATCTGCTTAGCGAAGAAAGAATGTATTAACTCATTTATGTGGGTATCTCAGGCTTGCTCAGGCTTAGCTAGATCCAGAAGACTCAATGACTTTATCCCTGGCTCTCCTATGTGTCTCAGCTCTGCTTCCTTCTGTGTGGAGATCTCACATCTGAGGCCTGAACCTCCAAGGTGAGAACTGACTTCAGGGTTAGGAGCTGTGATTGCTCCTGTAAAACACAGACAGTAGGTCAGGCTGGTGTCCTGAAGGTGAGGAGGCTCTTAGGAAGAGACGCTGGGCTGGTGAACAATGTGTGTAGGTTTGGGAACTATGGAAAGAGGTGGGCAAGTCTCCTGAGGCTCACACAGAAACACATACTATGTTTAGATTTCCTGCTGGTGGCAGTGGGAAGCAAAGAGATGTCCCGAGGAAGTGATGACCATAATTGATTTGGTTTTGAAGGGAGCTACCAAGTAGCAAGCTATTGCAGAAAGGAACGGCTGCATGTGTGCACACTTACGTGTGCAAGGGGGAGAAAAGAGAGCATGTACACCTGTGTGTACATGTCGGGAAGAGGAATACAGCATATGCCCACGTGTTTATGCATGCATATATGTGTGACCACACACATGTGTATGTTGGAGGGGAGTGTGTGTCTGTAGGTATATTCACATGTGCATTTGCATGAGGTATGAAGGATGAGGGACCGATTGCTCTTGGTTTGACAAGGATGCTGAAGCTTGGCTTGGATTAGAGTGAGGTCACATTGATCAGGCAAAGGACAGCAACAGTATCTTTGTGGTTTGGTTTAAACTAGTTGGGACAGGAAGGCATGCAACTTACATGCTGTTTCAGCATGTAAGGAAACAAATTAACAAGGACCAGCTACAGCACTGGCTACAGAGAAGTGCAGTAAAAGAACCAAGAGTGGGGTCACAAGAGACTTGATTCTGCCACTGTCATTGCCTGCGATGACCTTGAATTAGCCCACTCAATGCCAGGGGACTCAGTGTCCCCTGCAAATGAACAGTCTGGTGTGGATAAGCAGTTTCACTCAGTCAGAATGAAGGCACCCTCTTCATTCAGAAATGGGAACCTATGTTGGGGACCCCAGAAGGCATTTAGGGAACAGAGTATGACCCTCTCTACTCTGTCTGAATATGTGCAGGGGGCTTTGGTGGCTTCACATGCCCAAACCTCATAAAGTCCTGCTCCAAGGTGGCCTGGCCATAAACATTCCTGAAAAGGTCATTTGAATTTATCATTCTCTATATTTTATAATTACAAATTGTAGCCTCTCTTCCCCATGACAATTTTGAGCTTTAGCAGACCTTAAATTAAAACTTTATACTTGTTTCAAAACAGTCGTCAGAAAATGTTAAATTCACGAGTTGGAAATGTGACTGGAGCAGCCCCCACTACTTATCTGGCATGTTTAAAGCCATGAACTTGGAATTAAATTTGTGTGTTAAAACTCTGATTGTATCTCAAACATAAAAACACACCAAAGACATTTGTTGGGGAACGGTTCTAGGCATGTGGGGAATTCCTCTTTTATGGAGGTCACCAGAGCAGTGAAGTATGCCCTGCAGGCCTCTCCAGAGTGACAGAGAGAGACACAACTGGATGTCCCTGGTTAAAGTGCATATGTGTGTGTTTGCAGGCACATGTGATTGTGTGTTTGCGTGTACGTGTGTTTGCTTGTGTTGCATGTGTGCATGTATGTTTGCATATCTATGTTCATGTGTATGTGCATTTTCTGCTTCTATGTATGGTGTTCATGTGTACTCATGTATGTGCATGTTTGTGTGTGTGCGTGCTTTGGAAAGAACTGTGGTGACATTTAACCTCCTTAGATCATACATACTGGATTATTTTTACATTTTCAACCTTTGCCATTTTGTGTGTGTTCATGTATGCCACAGTGCACATGTGGAGGTCAGTTCTTTCTTTCCTCCACATGGATCTGATAAGTGAACTCAGGTCATCAGGCTGGGCAGCAAGTGCTTTCATCCAATGATCCATCTCACCAGCATCCATGTTATTTTATTTTATTTATTTATTTCACTTCATTTTTTTTCTCGTGTTGGGGATAGAAACACACCACTGACCTTCACCCCTGCTCTTAGACTACATCTACATTTCAGAAAGTCTTTAGGAATTCACTCTGTTTTACTGATTTATTCTCTTATTTCTCTCAGGGGAGTAGAATTAGTAGCAGACCATGAGTACCCCAACTTCAGCCCCGTAGCCACATCCACGGCATTGGGTTTCCTCACACTGGAAGCTCCTCCCGGGATGATGGCACCCACCTGCCACAGGCTTCCCTACAGCTCTCTGTGCTCTTCCACCCATGATTCCTCCTGCTTCCTCTTCCAGAAACTGTTCACACATTCAAGTTCCTAAACTCCAACACATACCTGACCCCTGGGGCACTCTGTAAATTCTGAGAATAAAGTCAAAATAGGGCTGAGGAGATGGTTTAATGGGTAAAGCACTGCTGTAAAGGCCAGACGCGGTAGGGTGAATCCTACAGCAAAATATGAAGTGAAGACAGGGGACTCCCAGAAGCTCTGGGGCCAGCTAGCACGGCATACACAAAGGCAAAGGGGCCCTTCCTCAGACAAGGTGGAACTGGAGAACCAACATCTGAGGTTGTCCCCTGACTAGTATCATGACATGTTTACACCCACACTCCCCTGTGCAAACATGCTCACTCTTACACACACTTCATACATACACATGTGCAAATATACATACACACCCACCGAAAAACATAAGAATAAATTCAAACCGGTTTTGCCCATCTTTTGACAGATGCTCCCACACACACCAGAAACACTCGTGGATGCCAACTTTGGATCCTGTTAACTCTCTGGGCCACACGAGGTGATTTCCCTCGCACAATATCTCCATCTCCAGTGCTGTCAGTGGGCTGGACTGCCAACCCTCTACCAGTTTTGCGCTCCAGAGGAGGCACGCTAGAGTAACAGAGGCATGAGTCCTGCAGAGACTGGCTATGTAAGGAAGGAGGCATGTGCACTAGTTTTCTGTTCCTTTTGTTTTAATGCAAGACTAGGACTGGATGATCTTCTATAGAGACTCCACAGTTTGTATTTTGGTATATAATCAACAGCTGTGCAAGCATGGAGCCCTTCAAATAACTTGATCTTTCCTTTATGCTTAAATTCAGGGAACATGGGTGCCTTAGGGTTTCTATTGCTGTGAAGAGACACCATGACCAAAGCAATGCTTAGAAGGAAAACATTTCATTGAGGGGGCTTGATTACAGTTTCAGAGATTCAATCCATTATCATCAGAGCAGGGAGCATGGCAGCGTGCAGACAAACGTTGAGGAGGAGCTGAGAGTCCTGCATCTTGCTTGCAACAGGATGTCAGCTGAGACACTGGGTGGTATCCTGAGCATAGGGAACCTCAAAGTCACCCCCACAGTGCCACACTTCCTCCAACAAGGCCACATCTCCTAATAATGCCACTCTCTATGAGATTATGGGGGTCAATTACATTTAAACTATCTTTTCTGTGAAAAGAATAGAGGGAAGGGGAGAGGAAGAAGAGGAAGGGGAAAGAGGAGAAGAGAAAAGAAGAGGACGGGATAGAGGAAGATGGAAAATGGAGGGAGAAAGGAAGTGAAAGGTTGTTGATGACGAAGGTTTGGTGATACCTGGTACCAAACAAGCAGCCACGGGAGAGCTGACTCATTTTCCTCTCATTGTCTTGTGGTCTTGAGGGCCCACTTTTGTGGTAGACAGCAGGAGCTCAAATCCCTCCATAGTGCAGAAGGAGGAACTGGGTTTCTGAGACTTTGGCTTAAAATCAACCAGTTTTCAGAGGTTTGGTTTATGTGAGAGAAATCTGACCCACTTTATGATCTGACAGACGGAGAACATCGTGGGGCTTCAGGAAATGCCCCAAGCCCTACTCTGATCTGATGTCTGCTCCAGATAACCAGAACCACATAGGTGAGGGCTCCATGCCCACCTTCTTGCATTGAGAACAAAGTTTCTGCCATTTACTCGATGTCTTAGTGTTCTATTGCTGTGAAGAGACACCATGACCAAAACAACTCTTAACAAAAGAAAACATCTCACTGGGGTACTGCTTAAAATTTCAGAGGGTTAGTCCATTATCATCATGGTGGGAAGTGTGGTGGCACACAGGCAGACATGGTGCTGGAGAGGTAGCTGAGAGCTACATTGGCAAAAGGAAGGCAGAGACAGACAGACAGACAAACAGACACACACACACACACACACACACATAAACACACACACACACACACACACACAGAGAGAGAGAGAGAGAGAGAGAGAGAGAGAGACTGGGCCTGGTCTGGGCTTTTGAAACCTCAAAGCCTACCCCCAGCAACACATCTCCTCCAAAGTGGACACACCCACTCCAACAAGGCCACACCTCCTAACCCTTCCAGACAGTTCATCAGCTGGGGACTGGGCATGCAAGCTTATGAACCTGCGGGGGCCATTCTCATTCAGATCACCACACTCATCCCATGTGAGCATCTGAGGCCTCTGTGTCTCTCCTGAGTGCTCCGTTGATTGGCACGCCAGTTTATACGTTCCTCGGCTTGAGATGACTTTTGTCTCTGATATGATTTTTATCTCTGTTTGTTCTCTCAGATACATATGGTATTTCTCATCTCCAGGGGTGGAACGGTTGGTCCTATGAAGTGCCTGCCCAGTCTTAGAAGAAACTGTCAAACTACTTCCCATAACAACCAGACCATTTTGCATTCCTGCTTAGATTCAGGTGGCTGTAGTTAATAAATGAGGAAATAAAACACCCAGCTAGAAAACCTGGCATTTCCACACAGTGCTGGTCAGGGAAGTAAGCATGGCACAGCCACTGTGACTGACAGCTTGGCTGGTCCTCAGTAGCTTAACTACGGAATGACCATGTGACCCCAAAACCCTACCACTGGGTCATACCTATCCAAAAATATTGAAAACAGTGCTAAACGAAAGCTCGTGCATTCGTTCATGGCAGCACCACTCAGAAGTACCCAATCACAGCAAGTATTCACCGGCCCACAGACAGAGGAACGGGTCAATGAAATGTGGCATAGCTATGCAATGGGGCACTATCGAGCCATGGAAAGGGATGAGGGACCAATGAGAACAAACCTTGAAAACCATGTGTTCAATGAAAGAAGTCAGGCACAAGAGCCCACAAACGTACACATAACTCTATGCCTTCGTATATGTGGAAGATTCCAGATAGATAACAACTCCATGGGGAGAGAAAGCAGGTGGTGGGTGCCAGGAGTTGGAGGAGGTGGCCTCTCAGCCAGGCCTCTGGCTTAATGTGTTTTATGACCCTCAGGGTAGCTGGCGGAGTCAAGGAGACACTGTCCTTTCAGAGTGGTAACTCCTGGAGACAGGAAATAGCTTGCCTCTCAGCACCCTCCGTGTAGAGGACTTGATATTTTCTTTATGCTCAAATGTAGGAAAAATGGTCAGTCAAGTGAAGGGGGAAGACAAGGAATAGGAGGAGGAGAGGGTGAGGGGCAGAGACTCTGTCTCCTGCATTATCCCAGGGTCCTGCTGTCCCCAGCACACAGCCAGGATCACCCTACAGACAAGAGCCTGCTGGGACTAAGTCTTGAGCCTGCTCATTCACCTTCCTTGTTTGTCTTTATCCGGACAAACCACAGTCCAGGCTGCTTTAGTTGTGGTGTTTGTATTCTTTTGTATTTATTCATTCTACCTTGGGTATCATAGGCTTCTCCAATCTTTATTTGGTTGTTTGTCTTTAATTTTGATTAAGCATAAACTATGGTCACACAAATATCTCTTTCTCTCTGTCTCTCTCTCTGTCTCCCTCTCTCTCTCTCTCTCTCTGTCTCTCTCCTTCCTCTTCTGCTCTTGAGACTATAAAGACAGGCAGGGAAGTGTTTGACAGTGCCCACGCTCTTACACCCTGGGTCCGTTATTTACATTGATTCAACATCAAGTTGAGCAACTCACCCCCATCTCTGAGGTGCTCAGCTTCTGATAAACTTGTTAGGGTAGTTCATTGCTAATTAAAAACACAACCCTTGCATTCTGCTCTCCACCCCTGCGTGTAGTGTTTATTTCTCTGGGAGACCTTATCTGTCATGCGTTCCGTCTCTCGTCCTCTGCCCTGTGTTATGCTGTGGTGTGCTGTGTCCCATCTACTGGCTGACACGTGGTGCCAGCTCCGGCTAGGATTCCTCTGATGACTCTCTCTTTTTCTGGTTTTTGAGACAGGGTTTCTCTATAGCTTTGGAGCCTGCCCTGGAACTAGCTCTTGTAGACCAGGTTGGCCTTGAACTCACAGAGATCTGCCTGCCTCTGTCTCCCGAGTGCTGGGATTAGAGGCATGCAACCCCACTGCCCAGCTCCTGATGACTCTCTTGATGGTTCATCTTTTATAGATTCTCAGCACTTTGTCACTTGCTTACTGAATGAGAGCTACCACACCCTTGAAAGCATGTGTTTCTTCGACAGGCGGTTGGTATGGATGCTGAGTTGATCTACTGAGAGTTACCCACAGCTCTCACTCTAGACAACTGGGCTCCATGTTTCTGCTCTGAAAGACTGCTACTGCCCAGGTTGACTTGGGGCCTAGATGTCCTATGGCTTTACTCGCTCCATGTTTATTTGAAGCCCTGTTTATTTGGACCCAAGTACACGAGGCTGGACCCTGACTCTAATTTGGAGCCCTGGAGCCACAGGTGTGCCTTTTCCCTCCAGGTGGAGGAACGGCACGGGCTGGCTGTGGTTTCTGATTGCCTTTCACCCTTGGCTTCTGGGCACACTTTATCTTTCAGGGTCATGGACATATTTACACTTAGTCAATCCTGCTTTGGCTCTCTCTCCTTTTATTTGGCAGAGCTGTCTCTTCCTGGAGGGAATTGGTCCCGCAGCCCTGAGAAAATGGGGACCGCACGGCCACATGGGGCATACACGCACAGTGGCCACTTGCTCTCGATTTCACTCTGCTTCTCGCACCTCCACCACTCAAGAGGTCCAGTAAGGTCCAGGGTCTGAAGGATGTAGGCAGCCAGACTGTACACTTTCCAACTGTTCAAAACCGATGCATTGTGACCCTCCATTTCGCCTGTCTCCATCTCCTTTTATGAGGTCGTTCCTGTGGGGAAATGATGACAAAGATGGACATTCAGGCCTCACAGATCTCACTTCTGTGACAAGTGTCCAAGTCCGCTTTCTAGCCTTGCTTCTATAAACGGGGCAACAGCAAGGCACACTGGCAAGCTTTCCTGATGACTGAGATGGTGGAAAAGGAAGGACCTTGACGACTTGGGTCTTCCAGGCTTCCTCTAACACCCCCCTTTCCCAGTGACTCCGGAGCGGCCTGTGGGGACAGAGCTTCAGTTCCGCCATCTTCCCCTCTCAGGAACTTAGACAATGCTCCTGAGGAGGCAGAACTGGTTCCCCCAAGATCCCCAGAGCCTATGAACATACAGCCTTGCGTGGAAAGGGGACTCTTTGGATATGATGAGGGTCTCTAGGTAGGGGTGTTTGGAGAGCTGAGCTCAAAGAGAAGCTATGGCCTCCACCCCAGGAATAGATGGGCATGGCCTAGTGCTTCCCAAAACCTCCCGGAAGAGCCAACACTGATAAGAGACTGTCACAGCTCTCTACCCCACCAGGTAGCCAGTCCACACCACTATGGCAGGACACTACACAGCAGCCTTCTGGCCAGCTGTCCCCGTGAGCACAAGGTACAGCGCGAAAGGCTTGGGATGTGTCCTCGTGATGCTGCTCTCTGCTTTCCTAAATTAAGCCCGGCTGTGCAGCCCTGTGCACTGCCTGAATTTGCTTAATCACGTATTAGCTTAATTTTCTTGCTAAGCCAACCCCCCTCAGGGACCCCACATGAGGTTTGTGACAGAATGTGACAACAGTTCTGATGGATGTGTGGGGAACCTTATTAAGATCCAGACTGGTTCTCGCACCCACAAACCCCCACACTCCCAAAGGATGTGGCTGGCCCAGCACGCGGCACCCTGGGGCTGTGTTGTCCCGGGAGGGTTGGGGAGAACTGGGCTCAGGCCACTTCAGTGTTGTTGGCATCTTCCTTGGTGGGCTCTCCTAATGCCCATCCCTTCAGCTCCATTTCTGTAACAATAGAGATTATTTTCAGGCCTGGGGTGAAGGAGGCTATGCAGTCCTTGTCAGAGAGAATTCTGGCCGGTTTGTTCATTGAAAAGAAACTTTGAGTGGCTCTAGTTTTGATACTGTGGGCTTCCGTCTGATATGAAAATTAAGGAATGGGAAGAAATGCTTCATTCATGTCAGGAGAGACCAATAATTCAATTAAAATGATATCAAAGAACGGCTATGCTAAAGGCACTGCCTGGTTTCACTTGGGTTGCAGAGAGCCAGGTCTGCCTCACAGTGAACTTGGATGAACGCGGCCTTCGGGAAGGGACGTTGTCATGGGGACTCATCAGATGCAGAGAGTCCTGGCCTTTGCACAGATGCTACACACTGTAAGCTGCAGAGGGACCAGGAGGTCTGGAAAATGTAGCTGAGTGAAGGTTCTGTAGGAGTAGATGGGGGTGCAGAGTTTAGCTTTGGTGTCCTCTGGCTGTCCCCCACACTGAGGAGTTGAAATGTTCAGTTGGAAAATCCTATGAGAGAGTCTTTTCAGGCCATGTGTGCACCAGCTCCCTCCTCTGTCCCCGGGGCTTGTAGACACTGTAGAGATTTCCATGCATAAGTCAAGCCACAATCCTCTTAAGGTCACTGAACAGTATCAGTCTGATAGGATGGTTACGAACACTGGCTGTTATAGTCGATCTTCATTGACAGCTAAGTGCGATTTAGATCACCCTGGACACAGGTGGGCCTCTAAGTGTGTCTAGGAAGACCGTTCCAAAAAGGTTTAACTGAAGAGGGAAGAATTACCGTATCTATGGGAGGCAACACACCATGAGCTAGGGCCCCGGATGTAAAAAAAGAGAGCTGAATGCACCGGGATTCATTTCTTTCTGCTTCCTGCCTGTGCGTACAACATGACCAGTCTGCAGAGTCTAGCTGCAGACTCCGGCTGCCCTGCCTTCCTTGCCGTGATGAATTGCACCTCAAAACGTGAGCCAAAGATAAACCCTTCTTTCCTTAGGATACAATTCTCAGTTTTGGCATAGCAATGAGAAATGTAAGCAATACACTGATCGGTTCCTTGAAAGGTGCCACCAAGGGAATCTGGCCCACAGTCAGTGCCCAATAGACATCAGGCATCATCTACGAAGATTGCTCTGGTTCCTGCTGGTCAAACAAGTGAGGATCTTGTGCTACATGCGTGCGTGCATGTTTACACAGCAACAAAATGGAGCAAGACACTCACCACATGTAGATGCTTGTCAAACTGCCATGACTTGGAATGAAGTCAGATGTACATTCTTCATGGAAGCCAGCAAGCGTGTTCATAGAGTTGAATGGTGGAGGGTTTGCCAATGTTCTCTCTGAGTGTGTGTGTGTGTGTGTGTGTGTGTGTGTGTGTGGTGTGCACATGTATGTGTTTAGTGGGCTTTGTTTCCAGGGAGCTATATTATCCTTCCCACTAAGCTGGAATGAAATCACAGCTCAGGGTCCGATGACATCACTCTTTCCACTTTGGGCAAAGAATGATGTTCCACAAAGCGTTCCTTTCAAAGTCTGCTTTGAAGAGACGGTGAGAGAGGTGGATGACAGCTGGGAGAAAATCAGAAACAAGCTGCAGCCTCTGCCTTCCTGCCCAGGCCCTGGCCACCTCCTCAGGGGGAAATGCTGCTCCTAGCAGGAGGCATGGGTGGGTAGAAGGATGTGAATTAGGAAGTTGAGGTGGGTGCCTGTCCAGTATTATCTCTCATGCCACCACTTCCGGTCACCACTTGGTGCCATCACCTCTAAAGAGAAGGTGAGCCAGTTCAGACGTCTTGTGGGAAGGTTTGAGAGGGTGATCTAGTCAGTTTCCCAATCTGTGGAGCTTGTCACAGCTAGAATTGCTAGGATTGAGTTCTCCAAGCCACCAGGCTCCCATCACGATTTTAAGTAGGAAAAATGTATATGTCTATAGTGAACTACTGGCCCATCTCATGTCATGTGTGAGAGGACCCTAGGGCTGGGCTTGGTGGCTCACTCCTGTGATCCCAACACTTGGAAAACAGACAAGAGGATTGCAAATGCAGAGTTAGCCTGAGCTACACACACACACACACACACACACACACACACACACACACACACACCTGCAAAAGCAAAACAAGATGTTGAATCTAAGAATTGCACATCGCTTTGCTCTCCATTCTCTCTGCAGAGTTCTAGCCCTGGGCTCTTCCCTCCAGGTCACAGTTTTTCCTCCTAGAGCACATCACCCTGAGCTCTCAGAGTGAATACAGAGGGCTTGCTAGGGTACGAGGGCAGGGTGTTGCTTCCCAAGATCCATGAAAGGCTTCATGTCCCCTGTGACCTGACAGGATAGAGCAAGCTGAGTGTGTTCTCTGAGAAGCAGGAGATGGGACAGTGCACCCTATCCTGAAATGCCAGTGTCATTGTCCCCGTTAGTAGGCAGCCATGGTAGCCCAGCTCAGTTCGCCATGAAAGCCTAGATCTAGAACACACGCAGGAAGCCCTCCTTACCCACAGTAGTGTTGTTCCACTTTCCAATTTCATTTCCCTGAAATCTAAAAATATTAGATAGAAAATTACAGAAATTAACAGTTTATAAGTTTTAAAATTTTGCTATTTTTAGTTATTGCAATTAGAATCCTACTGTACTCAATTTCTAATCATTATCATTTATTGAACATTTATGTATCTTGTAATATAGTTCTAGGCACTGGGGGAACATCTTAGGGCACAGCCTACTAATAAAAAGCACTACTGTGGAAACCAGTGAATCATGCTACAAATATATGTATTCTTTTGTTAAACTAGGTACATTTACCTATGGAATATAAAAATACCAACCACAGAGATTTTTAGGGCTTACTTAATTTTTATTTTCTGTGTTTTAGGGTTTTGCCTGCAGGTATGTATATACGCCATGTATATGCTCTTCCTGCAGAAGTCAGAAGAAAGCACCAGGAACGGGAGTTACAGATGGTCCTGAGCAACACTGAAGGTGCTGGGTATGGAACCTGGGTCCTCGTCAGACAACGAGTGCTCTTGACCCCTGAGCTGACTCTTCAGCCCCCTGCCTCCAGATTTGAAACATTGGCTTCTTGTGTGGAGATGGAACAGAGAAGTGAAGGCAAAGATGCAACTGTGAAATGAGATAATCAAGGAGTGAGAATATGCTAAAAACAATGTACCACTTCCAATACCCTCCGCACCCTTGAAACAAGAACAAGGTGACGTGGAAAAGGAATGGGGAGTGAAAGAGAACCCCTGAAAAATAAAACATGGCTGCTGAAATAAAAAATCTCATTAAAAGATTGGGAAAATAAAAAAAATTAAATCTTACAAGCAAACAGAAACAACAAGTCAACAGCCTGCGGCAGGGCACCTGGGTCCTCTCCACTAAGCACAGATCTTCCCTCCACTGGTGCTCCAGCCTCGGACCTCCGACAGCATCACTATGTGAGCACGGCTTCCTTCTCCATCGTGCTTGCCCTACTTCACATGTGAGTTCTGCCTGAAGTCTAAACCTCCTTTATTAAGCTCCAAGAGGTATCTGCTTGTTGACTTGTTCTTCTACCTGCTCCAGCCGGTTACACATGTCTGGCTTCATCCCAACTTCTCATCATCAGATTCTTGGGGGAGCCTAGCACTCAGCTGATGTCAGCCCCTCTGGTTTGCCTTGGGTACACAGACCGCATCTAGTTGGCAGCCATGGGTGTCCAGGCAGACCATGGCGTCTGGAGCTAGAGAGGCGAGGCTCGGTACCTCATTCTAGTACTGACATTGACCTTTGGTTGATCTGTGACGCAGAGCATGGGCTTTGGAGCCGATGCCCAAGGTAGCTCCGTGATGCAGCAGGCTGAGGCATGGACAGGAGAGCCGTTCCGTGTGCTTTCATAGGCTGCCCCACTGTGAAATGCCTGTAGAGGGAGGGGCTGATTTTGATTTCCACAGGGACTTAGGACACATCAGCAGAGCTTGAGAGGAGGAAACGCCGCTGACTTGGCCTGCAGCTGGCTCAGAACTCCTGCCAAGGACGCGCTGTAACCTCCAAGAGTCTGTGAACTCCAAGAGCGAGCAGGAGGGGTGGTAGAAGTCAAGCCAGCCCCCCAGGTCCATCCATGCACAAAGACCCAGCCCAGAGTACTCTGCCACCTCCACGTGCCTGGTATCTTTCAGGGAGGGTTGATGAGGTACCCAAGAGACGGGTGACATCCAGAATCAAAGGTGGGCCGTGAAACAGGCTGCCCTTCAGCTCAGGATGATTACCTGCTCCGAGAATGGAGTGGACCAAGCCTCCTTCTCTGTCTGGGGGCTTGGGAATGGGAGGTGGAGTCTCAGAACACCACTAGCCTGGGCCCCATGCCTAGTCCTTGGAAGAACCCATAGAATATAGAAAGTTCGAGAAGCATAGTTTACAATTACTGGGCTAGTTAGAAAAAGAGATAAGTGTTCTGGGAGCCAGCCATTGTGGCCTTTCCCTTAGGGAGTTCACTGCTAAGGGCCTTGTCAATAGAACATCGAGAAAAGAGTTTAGTCTGTTAGAGATAGGGCCAGACACTGTTGTGGGGAGAGCCAAGAGAGGGGTACAGGCCTGACTTCACTGAGCTGCCATTCTAGTTGGGGATGAAAAATAAGGCATGTCATAAGATGCCTTCAGTTCATCCATGTGCCCTGAATGATGTGACTCTGTGTATGAGGAGACTCCTCTGAGAAATGGGTATACTTGGGTCCCAGGTAGCAAGATGTGAATGGGAAGACATGGTAGGAAGTCCAGGGGACAGGGACAAGTTGTGGCTCTGTAGAAAGCTCAGCAGTGCATACTGGAAGGGGCATGAGAGAAATCCCGGGATGAAGAGGACACTGTCCTAGATGTGGGGAGACGCGGGGGAGGGGGCAGGGCATGGTCAGTCTGAGGAGAGATGGGTATTTCATCAGGGATTTTTGAGCTTCAAGGTTAAAGATTAATGAGCGGGATTGCTTTGGTGCGGCAGATGGAGGACTTAGGCTAGGAGATACAAAGGCTTCAGTGGTGCTACTCCATTGAAGAGGCGCTGTGCTCATGGCTGGGGCCTGCCCAAGAGACAGGGCAAGGGGCCGGAAGCATGAACACAGTGGGAAAGAGGCAAGAAGGCCACTCCCTACCTACCTGCCACTTGCTATTCTTCAGCATGTGACAATAACACCACCTCACAACACAGAGGGATTCTGGGAGCTGCGTGAGGTGGATCATAACATCACCACAGAACACAAGGATGGTTGACCTGGCAAAACTGATCTCTGCTGCTAGGACGAGGGACCTGGCGAGGAGATGAAAGAGCCAAATACAGACACATCTTTACTGAAGACAGTAGAAGAGCAGGGACAAACATGGATCAATCTTATTCCACCGCTGTAGGTTTACATGTTGGCAGGACTTTCTGCCCGTAGAGTACAGAGTCTCTTGAAGACAGCATGGACCTGTTACACCCTCCAGCCCCCCACTCTCCCAGTGTTCCCCTCTGCTCCAGCTTCTCTGATATGGAAGGACCCAGAGAACTGGCCGAACGCAACCCAAACCTACAGCAGTCATCCCAGAGATGTGGCTCTCTGGGGAGAACTCCTCTTCAAGCTTTTAAGCAAAAGCGATGGACCACTAGAGCTTTGGGCTAGAATCCGCGTCTGATAGAAGGACAGTTTCTCATGTAGGAGACTCAAGATGTGTCCAGCAGAACTGAGAAGCTGAGGGCTATATGAGGTCCCTCACAGCTCTGTGGAGTTTTCTGTCTTTATCCAGACAGGTGTGGATAACACGGTGACATTCAGCCAAACAGAGCCCTGCTGAATAATGGATGGGCACAGTGAGAGGGAGGTTTCTGCTGTGCCTTCTGACAAGAGGAAATCACAAATTGCATTGTTTCAGAACCTTCGAAAATGGGATTGTCGGACTAGAGAGATGGCTCAGTGGTTTGGAGCACACGCCGCTCTTCCAAAGGACCTGAGTTCGATTCCCAGGCTAAACATTGGGTGGCTCACAATGATCTATAACGCTAGCTCTCAGAGAATTCAAAACCTCTGACTACCCCAGGCACTGCCACTCAAATGCACACACCCCCTCAGAGGCCCCCCACCACACATATATAATTAAAATCTACGATAAGTTTATCCTTGTCATCCCCCTGCCTCCCCTGCTCTCTGCGCTCCTTGGCCTTTAGGCACATGGTATGGTCAGCATTTACCAATTTGAATTTGGAGTTGAGAATGGATGGAAGAAAGGAGGGATAGTGAAATACAGACATAGACCAGGATAACCCAAACTCAGCTTTGTCATGAAAGAGAGCCGGACTAAAGGTCGGAGAGCTGACACCTAAATGAGAGCAGAAATAGAAACGCGTTTGTTGCTTTTGCCTTCTCTCAGTGTCTTTTGCTGCTTCTCTCAGTGTCTGTGCGTCATGCACTGGGTGGCTCATGTTTTCCCTCCGCCCCGAATTCAGAAATATTTGAGAAGATTCAACAGATGTGGTTCTATCTCTGTTTCTCTTTGTTATTTAAATTAGGGAGGGAAGCAAAATTTCAGGGCAGTGGTTTTAATTAACAAATAAAATAACAGCATCTCAAGCCTGCAAAGTAGCAGATCCGAACTTGATTTGCAAATAGGAATTCGTTAATCCCTTCGACAGTTTTTGAAGCTAGGGTTGTGGAAAAAACGTTATTCTGCTTTTACAGGGAAACACTCCCTCTGTGAGAAGTGGGCAGGCGGGAGTATAAGGAAGACTCTTCGAGAGGCAATGGCTTAAACTCCTTGTAAACATCAGTTGAAATGGAAACCAGAGCGAGGTTGCATCTCTGTGAATCACCCGCACCCAGATGTGGCAACCTCAGCTGAGAAACCCCTGCTCTGGCTTCCAGATGGCTTGAAAACGGCAGCGCGGCCATCACTGGCGTGCTTCTTGTCGGAATTAGGCGAGTCCGAACTTCCTGCTACACTGGCAGTGCCACAGTGAAGCTGGTCATTATCCTGCCAGGTCTTTGGGGTGGGGCTGGACTATAAAGATCCTGAATATCTCAATGAAGACAGGGCAGTGTTGGAGAGTTGGTTCTGAATTTACCTGTTAATTCTCAAGGAGGTCTTGGAGCAAGCCCTGCCCTTTCTGGTGGTCGGGGCCCCACAGTGAATTGCATGGTGGTCCCCAAAGGGATATGCCCAGCTAGAATCTGTGCTTTGCCCTTACTGAAAAGTCTTTGCTCGTATAATTAAATGAAGCATCTCCAGATGGCGCTACTCGGCCCTAAATCAAATGACAATTGTCCTCTTAAGAGACAAAAGAGAAGATGCCAGTGGAAGGTGGAACATGACCATGTGACCAACCAGCCAACTGCCTAGAGCTGGAGGAGGGGGGTGGGCAGAGCCAGAGGAAGCTCAACCCTGCCCCCTCCTTAATACTGGAGTCTGGCCAGTCTAGCCTGATTGGTGAGCTCCAGTGCAGGAGTTGGGGGAGGGAACAGCCAGAGACACTGTGTCAAAAAGGAGGAGGGTGGTATTCCTGAGGTTGACGTCAGAAGCTGACCTCTGACCTCTATATACAACACACACACACATACATGTGCACGAGCACACGCTCTCTTTCTCTCTTTCACACACACACATTTTTAAAAGATATTACCCTGGCCATTTTTATTTATATTTTTTTATCTTTAAGACCCACAACTCTCATACAAAAAGATGCTAATGATTGAGGAGAGTTTCCCACATAAGCCACCATTCTTTTGGGAGAGACACCAAGACCCAAAAAGTAGCTTGCCCAGGACAACAGGCAGTAGGTTTTAGGATTGCAAAACTAGAATCCATTCTAGAAAGAGAAGTAGGACCCCAAGCCTCACAGGATACCTAAGGCAACAGATCCCGAGTTCCACATGGAAAAGACATACAGGAGATCAAGGGCTCCCAATCCTGAGCCTTCCTCTTTGGATGGAGCCCATCCTCTCCAAATGGTGGTATTTTCCAGTCTGATAATAGAATGTTAAAAGTGTGTAAGTAAATCCCTAAATTCAATATTAGCCTGGTCTACATAGAGATTTCAGGACCTGCCAAGCTGCAGTGTGAGACATTTTCTCTAAGGGCATGTGGCATCACTTCACTAATGGGCATTACTGGATGGGTGCCTCCGAAATATGGGTCAGGAGTACACAATGAAAACTGCAACTGCTTAGAAGTCTTCACAAAATAAAAATAAAACCCAAATTAACTGACGCTTGAAAAATACTACTGAAATAGAAAACAAAGAAAGCAACAAGACCACTGGACAGACTCAGTGAAGAACTGAAAAAAATAACAAACAGGCAGAGTCTTGGGACTTGTGAACTATAACTGCAGGTCTGTGTTCATCAAAGTCCCAGGAAGAAAAGGAGACCCCAAAAAAGTATTTCAAGAAATAATGACTGCAATTCTCCAAATTTGCCCAAAGACATGAACATACACATCTGAGAAGAAATCCCAAATGGGATAAACTCCACATTCAAAGCCATCGTGATCAGCCGCAGAAGATGGCTCCCATAAAGTGCTTGCCTTGCAAGCAAGATGACCCCAGTTCAATCTCCAGTCCACACACTAAAAAGTTGAGTGAGCCTTGTTCCTGTCAGCCCACGCTGAGAAGGCGGAGACATGCCAGTCCCCGGGGCTCACTGGCTAGCTGAGTTGGTGAGTTCCAAGCCAATTAGAGACCCTGCCTCTAAGAACAGGACTGACAGCTCTGGGGGTTATGATACCTGAGGTTGCATGTGAGCACACACACATACACACACACACACACACACACACACACACACACACACACACACACACCTTGGAATCAGTAATAGGAAGCAGTACTTCCTGGAGGGAGCAACTTGAAAGAAGGTGGGTTTCTCTGTAGATGCAAGGACACAAACCTGAGTGTCATGCCTGGAACGACGCTCTGGAATGGAAATGTACTCCGGAGAAAAGTCATTGCAAGCGTGTGCCGGCAAGCCCGTCTGAAGGAAATATCAAGGGACATTCTCTAACAGAGAGTGAGAGGCCTGTGGGACCCAGAAAGGCAGGGCCGTTGAAAGAACCAAAATGCTGGACAGGCTACTTTGGAGGCCTGATACTCGAGATAAGAAATGTAGCCACCTAGGCTCTGACCAAGGGTGTGTTAGAGAGAGCTTCAATTTAGAGCACCAGAGCTCCCCTTCCTGGGAGCCGTGACGAGGCCAGACCCTCTCTTTCTGGGCACTGACAGGACCTGTCAAAGGGAGATGATGGTGGATGGGTTGGAGATGATCAGGTGTGCCCTGTAATGAGGCTCAGAGGTCACAGGTATTCACTTGCTGATCTGGAAGAAACCTGTGGGTGACTATGGTAGGCAACTTCCAGGAGCTAAGGGTCTATAGCTACAAGGAATCCCACCAGCAACTTGAAGGAGCTGGGAAGAATCCAGTCTCCAGGTAAATGCTCAGTCCAGCCGATAGGACCCTGGGTGAGCTATGTCAAGACTCTTGGTTCACAGCCGCTGCAAGACACCAATGTATATTGTTTTTAACCACACATAGACACACACAGCAGTTACACAGTTCCTTGACAACAAAGCTATGTCCAAGTCAGTTGATGGTTTACTTAAATGCAGATTGTCGGTTAGTATAATAATAGGACACCATTTTGGGAGTGTTGGTTCAATGAGAACATTTAGTTAATAGTTCTTGAAAAAGAAATTTGGAATTTGCCATTTATATTCATTTCCTTTTAAACTTTTATTTTTTTATTTATGCATATGACTATTTGATCTACACGTATGCCTGTATGCCACAGGCATGCTTGGTGCCCACGGAGGCCAGAAGAAGGTGCTGGATCCCCTAAACCCATGTTTGAGCTGACATGTGGGTGCTGGGAATCTATCCTGGATCCTATGGAAGAGCAGTCATTTTTTTTAACCTCTGAGCCTTCTCTCCAGGTCTTAAATTCATTTTTTTTAAATGACAGACAAGTTCAGTTATATATGGACAGGCTTAGTTGACAGCCCTGTATGGCTAATGTCGTCAACTTGACAGGATCTAGAATCCCTAGGAGACAAACTTCTAGGCCTGTCTGTGAGGACCTTCTAGACTGGGCTAACTAAGGTGGGGAAATCTGAGTGGCCTGTTCCTCGGGGCTGGGGTTCCAGACTGAATGGAAAGGAGAAAGGGAGGTGGGCTCCAACAATCATTCCTCTCTACTTCCTGACTTTGGGTGCCATGTGACCAGCTGCCTCACGTTCCTGCTGCCATGGTGGGTGCTCCCATTGAGCTGTGAGCTGAAATACAGCCTTCCTTTCTCAGGCTGCTCTTGCCAGTTCATCTGTCGCCGCAGTGAGAACACTAACAGGATCCCTAACTGCCGGGTGTGCAGCCCTGTATAAGTCGTGGTGCGTGCTCACAGCGAGCCCCAGCCATCCAGATGAAGCACTGAGTGCTTACACGTGCCAAACCTACCAATGTGAGTCAGTGGAGCAACATGCAAACATCTATGCTACGTGATTTAATTTAAATAAAGGACAAAATCAAATCTTGGACAGCCCATCTGCATTGTTAAGCTGCAATCATTGGGAGCTTCAGAAGAGGTAACAATGGAGCGAGCTTTGGGTGTGCTTGCTCTCCTGGTGGCTAGGTTCCTGGGTATATCCAATTTGTATGTGCTGGGAAATCCCATTGCTCTGTTGGTCCTGGGTGCCGGCCTCCTAAGAACTGCAGACCGCATCCACTCCTCCACACACAATGCTACCCCATGGCCACATGTGCACTGGACTGTGACATCACTCCACGCCAGGCACCGTTCCAAACAACTGGGCTCAAGCTTGTAGACGAGTCTCATTTTCCTCCCTTTTAGAACCACCACTGAGTAGAGTAGGGGAGGCTGGAAAGGCGGTGGCTCAGGAGGTAAGAGTGCTTGCTGCAGCAGGATACAAGATTAACTTGAAAAAATTAGTAGCCCTCCTCTTCACAGATGATAAATGTCCTCCTTCAAAAGGACAAATAATCCACTAAAAAAAAAAGATGAGGTATAGACCTAAACAGAGATCTCTCAACAGAGGAACCTAAAATGGCTGAAAGACATTTAAGGAAATGCTCAACATCCTTAGCCATCAGAGAAATGCAAACCAAGATAGCTCTGATATTCCATCTTACACCTGTAAGAATGGCGAAGACCAAAGCCGGGCGGTGGTGGTGCACGCCTTTAATCCCAGCACTCAGGAGGCAGAGGAAAGTGGATCTGTGAGTTTGAGGCCAGCCTGGTCTACAAGACCTAGTTCCAGGACAGGCTCCAAAGCCACAGAGAAACCCTGTCTAGAAAAAAAAATGGCCAAGATCAAAAACACTGATGACAATTTATGCTGGAGAGGATGTGAGATAAAGAAAACACTCCTCCACTGTTGGTGGGAGTGCAAACTAGTACAGCCCCTTTGGATATCAATATCGCAATTTCTCAGAAAATTAGGAAACAATCTTCCTCAAGACCCAGTAATACCACTTCTGAGTATATACCCAAAGGATGCTCAATTTTTCCACAAGGACATGTGCTCAACTATGTTCATAGGAGCATTGTTTGTCATAGTCAGAACCTGCAAACAACCTAAACACCCCTCAACTGAAGAATGGATAAGGAAAATGTGGTACATTCACACAATGGAATATTACACAGCAGAAAGAAATAATGACATCTTGAATTTTGCAGGCAAATGGATGGATCTAGAAAACATCATATTCAGTGAAGTAACCCAAACCCAAAAAGACAAATATAATATGTACTCACTCTTAAGTGACTTTTAGAAATAAAGCAAAGAAAAACCAGCCTACAATTCACAAACCCAGAGAACCTAGACAACAAGGAGGATCCTAAGAGAGACATACATGGATCTAATCTACATAGGAAGTAGAAAAAGACAAGTGCTCCCGAGTGAATTGGGAGCATGGGGATCCTGGGAGGGTAGAAGGGGAGGGGAGAGGAAGGGAGGGAAGTGGAGAAAAAATATAGCTCAATAAAAACAATAAAATAAATTTTAAAAAAAGAGCACTGGCTGCTCTTGCAGAGGACCTGGGTACAGTTCCCAGCACTTACATGGTGGCTCTGTAATAAACACCATTTTCAGATCTTGATGGGCAACAGGCACATATGTGATGAACTTGCATATGCACAGGCAAACATTCATACACATGAAATTTCAAAAAAGAATAAATTTTCAAGTCCCCATGGATGCAAATTTACTGCAGTGATTCTCAACCTTTCTCCTTCTGCAGCCCTTTAATACCTCATGTGGTAACCCCTGGCCATAAAATGATTTTTGTTGCTACTTCATAACTGTAATTTTGCTACTGTTATGGATCATAATATAAACATTTTTGGAAACAGAGGTTTACCAAAGGAGTCGCGACCCACATGTTGAGAACCACCATTCTAGACTCTTGCTTGGCTGTTCTTTGGAATCGGTGATGTCAGCTGCTGGCAAAAGTCCCTCACATGCCACTTTGTCAGGGAGGAGACCCAGAGTTTAGGGAGGAAGGGGACTGCAGTTAGGAATGTTGGTTATTTGTTCTGGGGACAAGTGAAGAGCAGGCGTGGAGTGGGCCAGGCAGGCTCCTTTGCTCTAATTAAGTCCCTGCCTGGTCCCCACCTGCTCAGAGCATTACAGGAAGTCCCCTGCTCTGATTAGCTGGTGGGAAACCCTGCCCATCCCCTCATCAGCTGGAGTCTGAAGATGGGAGAAGGGAAGAGGCGGGATGCCCGCCTGCCCCAGGCAGCACTTAGGGCTGAGGTGTCCTCACTCCTGAGCATCCATCAGTGTCCTTACCTCTAGGGGTTGAGGGAATGGCCTGGTTCCACTATAGACCAGCTGCCTCTGTGGACCAGCTACACTACTGGTTCTCTCTTCCCGGATCCCTTAACTTCTGGGTGGGGTCAGCTCTATGCCTTCTTGGTGAGATTTATGTGACTTCCACCCCAACGGGCATCCCCCCTCATCTGACTCGGGGCACTTGTCCTCTGTCAGGAATCTTGGTACACTGGACTAAGCTGCTTATGGAAGTGTGATGGAGTGTGCTGTGTGCCACCAAATATCATCCCCAGATGTGCGGTCCACAGCTGTTCAATCTGGTATCTCCTAGGATGGGCTTTTTCTGCTGCAGGTAGCCCAGAAAGGCAATCCCCACACTTCTCTGCTCAGAAGACAATCCCCACACTCCAGAGGGCTGCAGCCTTGTAGGATTAAGAAGTCAGGTTCTGTGGGAGACCTCAGCCTCCTCTGCCCACCCCCCAGCAGTTCACCAGACCCTGGCAGAGCACTTAGAAGAATGAGCTTAAAGAGTCAGTGCCAACTCTGCAGGGCCAATGGAATCCCACAGGGGCAGGGGTTAGAGAGGTCCACGCCCACTCATCAGCACCCACGCCTCCTAAACCAGGTGGCAGGTGCTCTCGGACAGACCGCTCCTCCTCCTTCCCCAGGCAAACAGATATTGGTCAGGTCTGCTCCCAATGGTGACAATTCCGAACTTACCAGATTGCCAAACAGATGTTTCTTCCAGGGTCCCAACATTTTAAAGAGAAGGTTCTGTTTGCAACAGAAGCCACCACACTGTGGTTAGGGCTGTTCAGAGGCAGGCTAATGCAAAGAGCAAGCTAGACACTTGCGGTTTCAGAAGGTAGGCTGGAGTTGAGTCAATGACAAAGAATGGTTCCTTCATGTGCTAGGGGATGATCAAGCTAACCTGGACTAATTGATTTGTGTCTCTGAGAATTCAAATAAAACATTCTTTTGTCATCCCTGTCTATTCTATCAAGTTAAGACTCTTATCTCAGATAACAAGCTATGTTGGAAGCCCCTTTTAGTTTTTTATATAGTGAAGCCTACACTGGCAGCTTTTGAGATTTGCAGAATTGTTGTGTTTCTCTCCCAGATTATAGGATCTGACTCCACACCCTGAAACACAGCAGAAAGCACACTGGCTGGTGCTGTGCCCACACAGGGCGCTTCCCCTCCCCTACCCCCACCCCTCATTGGAAGTGCACACAGCTCTTCACATTAACAAATCACTTTGTAGCAAATCACTTCTAGTGCCTTTTCATTTAAAAGCCGGTCCAAGCACTTCTAAAGGACCCTGGCATTCGAATGTTTGGAGCAGGAAACCCACTTCTAAAGTCTTGAAATTAACCACTTTAAATCTGAAAACACATCAGGTGACTTTTTTTCCTCTCTCTCTCTCTCTCTCTCTCTCTCTCTCTCTCTCTCTCTCTCTCTCTCTCTGGTATTTTAGTTCGTGTTTCAAGAGGCAGCATTATTTCTAAAGAGGAAAAATATGACCATCTGAAGAATCCTTTGACTGTGCCATATCCCTGCTACCCCGCTGGTGTTCAGCGTGTGGACTTCAAAACAGCCCCGTCCGTGTGTTAATAGCGGTGGGTGGGAGAGCTCTGTGAGAGGAGATCACGACAGATGGTCATGCTCTCCCTAGGTTGTCCCAACTGTGACTTAGCAGTCAGGGCACCCTGCAGGGATGCACCAGACAACTCAGAGGGGGCCTCTGAGGGAACACCTGCCTACTGTAGGAAGGGCAGGAAGGCCTCCAGTTACTAATGACTGATTGCAGGACTCAGGAGGGGTGATGCTAACCCAGTGTGCTGCGAGGCTGGAGCGAGGAGTGGGGGCGGGGTGGGGGGGAGAGTAAACAGCCATGACCATTAGCTTTTACTAGGGGAGCACGCTGCCCACGCCTTATTTTTTTCTCTTAGAAGTGCCTCCCATAAATGGTGAGAATCCTATAAATATCCCCTCCCTAGATCCACTGGAGGAAGGCGCAGTGGGGAAAGGGGAGTCTGAAGCGGTGGTGGAGTGGAATTCCACGACCCTAATTCAGAACCTTTCCCTGTAAGACCCTTCTTCTTTCAAGCGGTCCCCCGTATGGGGCTCTCAGAGTATTCGAGGCCGGTGCCAAGCCAACTATCTCTGCTTTTTATCTACTGACGGAAATAGGAGCGGTACACACAAAATTAGCTCCATAAATAAATGCCGAGGTCTAATTGCCCAGCCGGCCCTAGCCCAGGAGGTTGTGGAGAGACGCTCTGGTCTCTTTCATCTCTGGTTGCAGCTGGCCCAGCATGCAGGAAACCCTATGTTTTCTGCCCTCAGAGAAGTGGTCTGGTGGCCTTCGTCCACTTTCCTGGTGGAGAAATATTTACTTTGTGCTAATTGGTCTCCTCTTGGCAGCCTTGGTGCCCCATCGTGATTCTTTGAGTTGAGATTGAGTCCTCTGGGGAAGGAAAGAAGGTCGCAGGCTGCTTGGCCCAAGGGCACAGAGCTAAGGGAGAAGGCTTGTGTTCATTCTGGAACCTACTCACTAAACATCTGCTCAGGGACAAACTCTGTCCTTGGCTCACTGAGCCCTCTGCCTTCAGATACCATTTCCGTGCAAGACACTGATTGCTAGTCTTAAAGTGCAGGGTGTCCCCCCGGGTCTTTCTGATTCCTTTTGCCAGGGACTCTTAAATATCTTAAGCAATCATTTGTGATTTTGATAAAGTGACCATACCCACGCTAGGAGATATGGGTATACATCTAGAATACAGAAACAGTTATCCAGTGGAAGACTGTCGCAATCCATCACTCAGAGGTAACCACACCAGGAGCTGGGGAGATGGACCCATAGATAAGAGGGCTTGCTACACAAGCATGAAGTCCTGAGTTCAAATCCCCTGCACTCATGTAAAAAGTTGGGCATGGGTCTATAGCCCCAGCACTATGGGGAAGGGAATTGGAACAGAAGGATCCCTAGAGCCTGCTGGTCAACCAGTCTAGCAAAAGGGGGGGGGATGAGTTTCAGGTTAAGTGAGTGACTCTATATCAAGGAAACAATCCAGAAAGTGATAAGGCAGGACGCCTGGCTTCCTCCTTAGTCTCTCACTCACCCCCGGGCACACAGCCCACACAAACATAAACAAAAAAGAAGTAACCACCCCAACTATCCCTGAGCATTGCATTGCCTCCTTAAATGGGCTTTGTGAGCCTTATCCACTTTCAGCTAACAGGACGGGGACATTTTCTGCGATTACTTCAGACTCTTGGGGAATAGTTTACATGGGCAGTATAAGGTTTCATCGCTAATTTTCTGGTATTTATTTGAAGACCCGCATCTGGTGATGGACACTTGGTTGTGTTCAGACTTCCTTCTTATAAATGAGGTGGTGACGAATGCCTTCAGGCTCAATTGTTTCCACTTTCCTTATCCTCCCTCCCCAAAGAAGACGAGTGGACTTGGCATTGCTGAGTGATCGCCTTTAATCTACACTTCGAAATCACTTTCCAGAAACACTCGATTGGCTTGTGTCCCCACCCCTTCCAAAAGAACCCACAAGGGCACCCAAACTCCCCCCACTTAGGCCCAGTGAGGACAATGGAGCTTTAAAAGATGATGCTTAGAGCTTGCTTGTCTAACTACAGCCTCATCAGTGAGGGTAAATATGCTTTAATTTGCTCTTACTTCCGTCTTTATTCTCGTTACTATTAGAGGTTTTTTTCCCCTTTTGAGATGATATACTGGTTTAAATAAAAGTACCCCCTATGGGTTCACATACTTAAGTACTCAGTCCCCATTAGTAGCACTGTTTGGAGAGGCCTCGGGAGATGACCTTGTTGGAGGAAGTTCATCCTTGTGGTGGGGTTTGAGATAAAGCCCTGTGTCACTTCTGGTTAGCTCTTGCAGGTGAAGATGGGAACTGTCGTTTCTGGCTCCTACTGACACGCCTGCAGTTCGCTGGTGTGCTTTCCTGCTGTGACGGACTCTCATCTCTGCCAACCATCACCCCAAATAAACTCTTTCTTTTCTAAGTTCCCTTGGCTATGGCAAGAGAATAGGAGCTACCTGCTAAGCAGCCTAGGCTGTCATAGTACCAATATCCTCTCTGTAGTCCAGGCTGGCCTCAAAACCCATAGCAATCCTCCTACCTCAGCTTCCCAAGTGCTAGCAGTACAGGTGTATGCCTCATGCCTGGCTTCTATTGTTCTGTTTTCTTTTTAACTCTTTCATCTTATTGGTGATTATTACATGAAGCAGATAGGATGTTTGCTAAGGAACCAACAGATTCCAGTGAAGACCACTGATGGACTCGTGACTCTGATATTTGTTGCAAAGTCACGTTCCTCCCCCTTTTGGGGTGATTGCATCTGCCCTCCCCAGCTCATCTGTCTGTCATCACTGCAGACCTGTGTGGTGACAACAGACATTACCTCACTGTATCCTGTCAATTCCTCCACTGGCTGTGCTGATGACTGGCCTGCTGTTTCCCTCACTCAGATTCTCCTGCCTTTTCTTCCCTCCCGTAGTTTTCAAGGGGTTCTCCTGACCCTCGATGCTCTGTAGTTTGCTACATTCTGCTGTCACGTGCACCTGCTCCTATTTATCTTTCTGGAACTCAGGGATCTTAAAGTCTCAGTGTCTGCATCCCCCAAAAGTCTGGAGACATTTCCAGCATGTTCTCTGTAGACATGTCCGATTCCCCCGTCTCACCAGCCACCATTGTCTCTGGAGCTTCCCACCATGGCCTCTGTGTCTTTATCTCTCGGTTGTATTCCCATTTCTTTATCTCCCAGGTTGCCTGCTGATGAGTTTTTAGATTTTGCTTCCACTAAGTTATTTGTGTCTTCTGTCACATCCCATCTTCTGGCAGAGGGGCCAGAATGGGATTGAGGAATGGATGTTATTAGCCCCCTGCCTCTGGAGTCTTGGCATCAGCTACCTTCCAATCCAGTACTGTTCACCTGAGCTTATGTCTGCTTCCAGGTAGGCTCTGGAGGAGAACTGACCGTCTCAAACACTCCAATAACACTGGAGGATCTACAGGATGTGGCCATAGACGTTACATGCAGAACCGGCCACGGCCTGCCATATACAACTTTTCTAGGTTCAGTGGCAATTCAGGGCATGTATACCCTGGCCTTCAGAGAGGGCCATGGACATGCATAAGGTAACCAAACATCTGAGCGGTGTCCATAGAGGGGTTGGTTTTCTCTGAGCCCATAATTCTAAGCTACAGAGTACAGTCAAAGCAATAGTCAGATGGAGGTTCTCAAATAGCAACCAAATTCCCAACCTCAGGATTTTCTAGAAACTGTGCGTACGGTCACAGTTGTCCCAGACAAAAATGGCACAGAGCTACAGTTTTCCTAGGACTTTAACAAGTTGCTGGTGAAGTTCCTCCAACTGAGTCCAAAATCCAATTGTGGGCTGGCAAGATAGCTTAATGGTCAAATCAAAAGTGCTTGTTGTATGAGCCAGGAAATCAATTCCTGGAACTCACAATGGGAGGACAAAACCAACTCCTGAAAGTTGTCATCTGACCTCCACAGAGGTTCCATAGCCCATACACACACACACACACACACACACACACACACACACGCATATACCATACACATAAGTACTTATATAAGTATTTTTATATAAATATAAAAAATATTTTAAATTTGGCACATTAGGAGATAATAAAATAAATTAGTGATAACAATAGGATTTAACAAAACCTCCAGCCATTGCTACAGCTGCACTTTGGGGACATTATTAAGTGGAATAATAGTTACTTGAACACAAGCCCTGGGAGACCTGGACAATCAGATCACCAGGAAGCTGCTAAGAGACAACAGCCCACAGTACACACAGAGTGTGGACTTGCTGAGTGGAGGAATAATTCACACCCTGGTAGGATGGGGCGAGATAGCAGAGAATAAAATAATTATGCACCACTAAGTGCACAGTCTGTGTGCCTGGCTGCACTGAAGACCAGCTGAAGCTCAGTGCCTTTGTGGGGCTTAGTTCCCAGACTCCAGATTTCATTGTCTTCTATGTCTCCACCCTAAAACTACATGTCCACTTGCTCGTATAATACCCAATGGTAAAAGGCTAGATGCTATCTCCTAAGATCAGGAGAAATCCTGGGTATCCATACTTGCCACTTCTCTTAACACTGCACTATAAACCCAAGGCAGAGGCATAAATAAATAAACAATAACGTGACATCTAAATCAGGAAGGGAGAAGAAGCATGTGCTTGCAGAAGATTTGGTCTTCCATGTGACAAACCCTCTAGTCTAACAAACAGACCCATCCAAATGAATGACTGGATTCAGGAACATTGCGAGAGACAAAAATCAATATACAAAAGCCAGATGTGTTCCACACACTCACTATGAACCATTCAGAAAGCTATTAAGAAACCAAGTCCCATTTATAGTGGTGTGGGAAGGAACAAAACACTGAGGAACACACCAAGTGCCTGAGGCGAAAGACTTGCTTGCGGACAGCCAGGGCACGCTGCCTGGGTTGCCTTGTGGACTCAGACAGCACTGACTGCATCACCTTCATAGCAACTGATGTGAGCTAAGGGTCTTGAGAGTAACAGTAGCTCCTTTGCTGGGCCATGCTCACTCTTCAGTGCTGGGCTTCAAAAAGACAGTTCTTCTCAAGTGCCCCATATACTCTAACCATATTCCCACCCTCCCCTTTAGCTCTCCACTCCTTTTTTTCTTACTTTTTCCTTCCACAAGTAGTACTTCCTCTCCTCTTCCTCCTCCTCTTTTTTCTTCTTTTTCTTTTTCTTCTTCTTCTTCTTCTTCTTCTTCTTCTTCTTCTTTTCTTTTCTTCTTCTTTTTCTTCTTCTTTTCTTCTTCTTCTTCTTCTTCTTCTTCTTCCTCTTCTTCTTCCTCTTCTTCCTCTTCTTCTTCTTCCTCCTCCTCCTCCTCCTCCTCCTCCTCCTCCTCCTCCTCCTCTTCTTCTTCTTCTTCTTCTTCTTCTTCTTCTTCTTCTTCTTCTTCTTCTTCTTCTTCTCTCCCTCTCTCCCTCCCTTCTCTCTCCCTCCTCTCCCTCTCTCTCCCTCCCTCCCTCTCTCTCTCCCTCCCTTATCTCTCCCTCCTTCTCTCTCACATATACACACAATGCTCTGTGTAACCAGGACCCACAAATGACAGAACACATGACACGAGATCACCTGACAGAATAATCTCCATTTGCATCCATTTTCCAGCAAGTTACATAATTTTATTCTTCCTGGCTGAATAAAGCCCACCGTGTGTATTTGGTGCATATTCCCCCTCCATCCGAGGAGAGGCACGACAGTCTGCCTGCAGAGAGCATGCACACACAAGCGTCAGCTTTCCCTGTGCGTTGCTTTGGTGCTCCTCCATCACACACCTTGAGGCAGTGGAGGTGGATCACACAGTGGGTTTATTTTTAATTTTTAAACAGTTTTCTTTAACACAAAAGTAGTGTGTCATGTGTGTGTGTGTGTGTGTGTGTGTTATAGTAAATACAGACACGTCTTTGAAGATTCTGTCAATCTCGCACTTCAGAGGCATCCACTGCCCACGTCTTGGTGTCCACAGCCCCTTTACTTATCAGCTCCCTTATCTGTGGGGCCGTCTATACCCAAGACCCCAGTGGATGTCTGAAGTCAAAGACAGGACCACACCTAGATGCCTGCCCTTTCTATACATACACCTGCAATAAGTTTAGCTTATAAACCAGCCATGGTAAGATGCTAAACACAACCACTATAATAAAACACAGCAACTGTAACAGGAAGAGGTCACCAAGGTTGTGTGGATGGGTCTCTCCCTGCTCAAAGTATCTTACTCGATTATGCTGGCATTTCTCCCCTGTAACCAACTGAGACCAGACCCATGCTGCAGATGCTGTGAGGTGTTGCAGGGGGAGGTTGGGGGGGGGGTCCTGACATTTCATGACACAGAAAGGCCATCAGGTGCTTGCTATGTGTTGTTTATTTTTGAACAGAGATCTTTTAAAAAATTATTTATTACCTTTTAAAAATTTAAATATACTTTAATTTGTTTCATTTATGTTGTCATGTAGACATTATATATACTTAGAGAGTACACTCCATATTTATATATTTGTGTATCTTTTTATATATGTAACAATAATAAAGAACAAGAGGTCATCAATTTGAGGGAACATGGAAGATATGGAGAGATGAAAGGAAAGGGGGAAAGTGATAAAATTGTATTTTAATTTAAAATGTATTATAAATAAACAAATACACAGTATTACCTCTGGCAGTGATGGGGCTTGAACCCTAGGCCTCACCTGTGCTAGGTAAGTGCTCTACCACTGAGCTACATTGACAGTCTGCAGACTAGCTCTTTCACAGATTGCCTCTTAAACTGAAAGCCACAGCATCCACACCTACACATTTCATCTACACACCCCCAGCCATCCCAAGGCACCATGCTTCTGCTGCTTCTGGATGGTTTCTTATTGTTATAGCAGTTGTAATTAACATCACCCCAGCTGAATGGTTGCACACTCCCACGGGCATTCCCCAGGATCATACTTTAGAAGTAGATTGCCTGGCTAAAGCTATGCCTCCCGTTATTGTTTTTTTAATTACCAAGTTGCAAGAGGTACTTTGATAACTCAGTATTAAGGTTGACAAGATGGCTCAGTGGGTAAAGGCACTTGTCACCAACCCCTATGGTGGAAGGAGAGAACCAGTTCCTACAGATTGTTCTCTGATTTTCACATGTATGCTGTGGTCCACATGTGTGCACACACACGTACAAGCACGCACACGCACATGCATGCATGCACAAAATAAAATTTAAAAATAAGAATCTGACACCCTGCTTGTTCTCCTCCCTCACTGCACAGCTGTCTGCTTTGATGGCAGCTCTGACTGGCTCTTGCAGGAACAATGTCCTCCAGGAGGAAAGGCCTCTTCCTAGACAGGGAGGAGACTGGGAAGACAGAGGGACAGAGAGAGAATTCCACAGCTTGGCTGGAACCAGACTTAGACACACTTTCTTATCAGAAGTCTTTTGAATTGGTTCAAGTGAAAAGCCAGTCAGTGGTTACTGGTGTCTGGCAGCTCAAACATAGAATCTATATTTAAATTTTTATGTTACATCTCCTTTTTACTTGGTGAAGTTTGTCCTCTTCAGCTGACAATGAACACAATTGTCCACCTGCCAGGGCAATCGTGATGTCCCGTTGCTCCATCACCTCTCCAGCCCATCTCAGCCTTGGAATCAGGAAGACACAGACGTGGGTCTTCCAAAGGGAGATTTCACTTTAGGAAGTCCATGTGGCAAAAGTGCCTCGAGGTTCCCTTCCAACCCACTTACACTGTTTGTTCCAAATGTGGGAACAGCCGAAAGAATGTGTGTGCTCAGTGCCAGCAACACTAATTCAACAAAACTTCCTTCGGAGCCACCCAAGTTCTCGGCTCTTGCCAGAGTGCATTTCACAGCCCCTTGTCCCCAGGATGCCCACCCAGGTTGAGTTGGAAGTCACTTTCCAGAGAAGTGCAGCGGAGCAGGGGTTACCATCCCGGGGAAAGACAGGGAAAGCATGCAGACACGTGAGCAGCCAAGAAGCAGGCCCCCTGTGTGCAGACGTGGTCCATGTGTTTGGGGACCAGCCTTCTCTCTGCCCTTCATACAGTCAGTGCTGGGCAGGATGGGCATTGGGAAGAAGGCAGAGCCACCAGCAAAGCTCTCTGCCACCAGTCGGCCTCACTGGAGCCTTCTGTACACACCCTCGGCCACAGCACAGATGCGAGGCAGAGGCCTCCAGCTAAGAGAACCAATGGAGTCATGATGCAGAGGCAAAGCTTTGACTCCCAAGGGAGAACCCTGCTGCGAAGCTGGGTAGGAGGGCTTGGTGGTAGCTGGCAGAGTGGCATGCACCAGAGGGTTCAGTTCCAGGCTTCTGGTAGGCACTCACTCAGAGAAAGGGATCTTCCACCGCCTAGGGTAGCCACACAGCGAGTCGCTTCCGCAGAGGCTGCTTCATGATATCATCATCAAAGCAGCACCGCAGAGATCAACATATGCCTTTGAATAAGGAAAGACACGAAACTCAAACACAAGGAAAATTCACACACACACACACACACACACACGCACATACACTTTTTTCGTTAAGACAGAATTTGTGTTCAATAAACATCTTTTTTATTTTATGTACACAAAAGTCGACAGTCCTGTAACCACCACAATAAGGGCCTGATCACCACAATTTGCCGCATGTTGACTACGTGGCCCCAAGAGTGATGACCCTTGGTCCAGGCCGGGCAGCGAGTGTGGATATACAGTGACGCAGTCTCGCTAAGGCTTCAGTCTCCTCAGTCATCCTCGGATGGAGTTAGCCCATCTCCAGGAGCCCAGGAGTCAGTGAGGTAAAGTGAACTGAGGGATGGTGGAGACCACACGCCAGGCCCCAGGATGATGTCAGCGACCCCCTCACTCAGACACCCACACGGATGCCAGCCATTGGCATGTCCAGAGAGTCTGGGGTCTCCTTCCCCTGGTTTACTGGCTGCATGAAAAATGGTCCCACTGAGCAATTTTGCCAATGTCGTAAGCTACTTTGTGCCCCAGGTAGGTCCTGAAGGTTTTCTGCTGGGGAACTCAGTCTTCACAGGACAGGCATGCCCACTGCCGTACATGGACAAGGGGTAGCCTCCTCACCACCGGCAGGGCAGGGTCTAGGTGTTCAGACATGCCACATCCCCTATTCAGGATCAAGGGTGTAGTCAGGGGCAGAAAGACAGTTTGGAACCATGAGCATGAGCACTCACTTATGAGGGAAGATGTGCCCACTCAGACAGCACAGAACAAACACCAATTAAAAGTGCGTGAGGGAGCCGTGTGGTGATGGCACACGCCTTGAAGCAGAGCCAACGCAGATATCTGTTAGTTTGAGGCCAGCCTGGTCTTCATAGCGAGTCTGAGGCCAGTCAAGCCTATATGGTGATACTTTTTTTGTTTGTTTGTTTGTTTTTTAAAATGTAGATACAGGATTTGAATAGATATGTCTCCAAAAAGGGCAGTCTGTGGTCTGTTAATGAGATTGAGAAGGTGCCAGCATCAGAGGGAAACAAACCTAAACCACACGGGATCCTACAACCTCACACCCTTGGGACGGATAGCTACATGAGTGTAGGTTTTCAAAAACTGGACCTTACAGAAGTGGGCAGTGACACAGAGAAACGGGATCTTTGTACAAGACCTGAGGGAGTGTATAATGGCAGAGCTGCTATAGGAAGCAGAAGGGCCATTCCCATAAATAAAAAAATAAATACTTAAACAAACTAATGAATGAATACAACCAAACGTAGACTCACCATTATGATCCACTAATCCCACTTCTGGGTAAACACCCAAAGGCCAGAGCTGATCTTTGAGCATTTATGCTAACACATGAGCCAGAGGTGAAACACACACACTCCCACTTAGGAATGGATCGATAAAATGTGGTATGTACACATGATGGAATGCCACTCAGCCTTAAAAAGGAAGATGAGACCGACAGGTTCCGACAACAACTTGAATGAGCCTCAAAGTCATTAAGCTAAGTGCAATAAGCCAGTCACGGGAAGACACATGTGGAGTGGTTCCACTTTGATGAGGTTCCTACTGTCCTCAGTTCATAGAGACAGAGAACAGGATGGGGGGGGCAGGAATACGGTGAGGGAATTGTGGCCTTCAGGTTTAATGGGAACCGGGTTTGGTTTTATAATGGGGAGTTATGGATCGTAGTAATGCTTGCATAGTGTAAATGGACTTAGTGCCCCAGAACTGGGCATTTAAAATAGTCAGTATGATGAGTTTTGTATGGTTTTATCACAGTATAAATCCTCATGAGTCTGTCTGCTAGCCAGTCCTCACTATGTTAGGGCGTCTTTTCACGGTCTGTATTTTCTTTCTTTCTTTTATTGCACTACATTTTTCTCTGCTTCCCTCCCTTCCTCCCCTCTCCCCTTCCATGCTCTCCCATGATCCCCATGCTCCCATTTTACTCAGGAGATCTTATAATTTCCTCCTTCCTATTTAGATCCATGTATGCTGTCTCTCTTAGGGTCCTCTTTGTTGTCTAGGTTCTCTGGGGTTGTGGAATGTAGGCTGCTTTTCTTTGCTTTATGTCTAAAAGGCTGAATGAGTACAAATTATATTTGTCTTTCTGGGTCCGGGTTACCTCACTCAATACGATTTTTTCCCCTAGATCCATCCATTTGCCTGTAAATTTCAAGATCTCGTTATTTTGGTAATGTGGTGCATCTCTACACAATGGAATACCACACAGTCCGTATTTTCTTAAGAATGCACTTGACAACATACGGAGCTCTCCTGTCAGGAAAAGGACTGACGGTCACTTCCCAAACTCTTCTCAGTCCCTTTCCCGCCCTGACCTCCACTGGTTCTTTCTTTGACTGCCTCTCCTCAAAGGTGAGAAGGTTACCCTTTTGCAAAGAAGACAGAACCTGAGAGGCAGAGTGGCCCCAGGGTCACGTGAGCATTGTAGGCAGGAGCCCAGCCAGGCCCTCCAAGTTCTAGATGCTTCTCCTGCAGCCATCCTAAAGAGGCCTCCATCTCTGCAGGCTCACCCCATTGGTCACCCTGTCTGCTGGAATGCTTTTGTTTAAGTAACTGGAGTCTACCTGTTAGAGACCTGTGACATGCCTCCGTGGTGGTCATGTCTGGGACATGTCCATATGCAAATTTACCCAAACACAGTCAGTGCTGCCTCCCCGCATCAACCCTGCTGACTGACATCTGGAGAATTCTCCACTCTTGTCCCCTCTCCAGCGAACTCTCCTCTAATGGGAGCCCACCTGCTCCAGGCTGGCCAGTGGCCTTCAGATCACTAGCTGTACGTAGTCTATCCCTGGGGCTGTCCCCTCTGAGTCCTACAGAAGCGGGGAGGCTGCTGTCTGGCTTCTGTGGTGACATATAGGTGACCTTTCCATCCAGCCGCCGCTTTCCGAATACTATCTCCTTGGCTTAATGAAGTAGCTGGGCTGGGGGCTTCTGATACGGACCCTTTCCAGGAGGTTTAAAGCAGTCTTCCTGCCATCTGCTATCCTCTCTCTCGTAGATGCTGTGACCACAAATCGCGTTAGTTATGGTCAATTTTATATTCGATTCTCTTTGGTTCGTTATTTGCAGTTCTAGCCATTAACAGAATACCTTGAATGGGCCTGTGGCTGTGTAGGGAGCCATGGCCAAAGGTTGGTGCAGTCCAGGAGGGGACAGAAAGATACACGCGGCCAGGCCTTAGGTCCACCTAGAGCCACGTTGCATTCTCCAGCTGGAGACATCAGAGTGTGAGTGGTCAGGGGTGGACAGGTCGAGGACACTTGTTGGTCTATTATTGGCCTCTCTTGCCAGGTCTCTTCCTTCTAGAACCTTCAGCAGCAGCACAAAACCAGGCCCTACAGTACGTTCAGCCAGCTTTGGCCTCTCCAGCCCCACCGTGGGGGCCCAGAGCTGTGTTTATTTGGGTCTTTCTGAGGGCTCTCTCACCGTGTTCCATTTCTGGAGACATATTTGGCAGAGCTGCACAGATTTCCTCGTCTTCTTTTTTAAGTTGCAAATGCTTAAAATTCTGCCGGCCTTTGAGCTCCCAAGGGGAGCCCCCCATCTCCAGCCCCCATGTGCCGTTGCCATGACGACCTCTCCTTCCCTTTAAAGTCTGGAATGCCACATTCCATAAGATTTGCACAGAAAGTCGCTTGATCATACGCAAAGGCCCGTCTGTCAGCTCCAACATTCTGTATCAATAAACACGCTGGGAGACCCTCTCTCAGCCGCTCTTGTAAGAAATCAAGCCTTGACACTCGTCTGTAGATGCTGAAGGACTCCAGGGCAAGAAAAGCCCCGGCTTGGTGAAGCACAGATCGCCACCCCCCCCATGCCTTTCCCTGGGCATACCAACCTTTTTACACTATGATTACAAGAGCACCAGCGTGTGTTACACAGCCGGGTAAAATTACAGTATGCCGCGGAATGCAACACCCGGCCCCAAATATTGAATTTTACACAGATACTAAGAGCATTTAAAATGGTAAAGCACATTTAAGTTCTCAAATAAGTAAGTAAGTTTAATTACCTAAAGAATTAGATTTCTAGAAAATGATGGTTATTTGCTGGAGGAAAATAACATCTAAGCCGTGTTTACGACTTAATGGCTGTCATTCTGGGAGGCATAGTCTTTTTTAAGTCTCTAGGTTCAACATTTTCCAAAATGAGCCCAGGACCAATTGCCCTTGGGTAAAAGATTGTTGTATATTTTGTCTTCCATCATTTGGATGAAAATAAACAAAAGACACAATGTTTCCTTGTCAAAATAAGATTCCCACAGCTAGAACAAAGCATAAACCAGACAGTGTCGATATTTTTGTTACTGTTATATAAAGCCCCTCTATACAGAATAATGAGAGATTTTATGTTTGTTACTAAGCAGAGAAGTTTTGCCCTTAATTATTTCAAGAGTCAATTTCTCATTGTTTGTAACCTAGCTCGTTGTGATATTCAGCGGCCAGGAGGTGTCAGCTACTGATTAAAGGAGAGCCAGAAACCCTGGCTAATTGCACAGAAATTTTGGCATTGGTTGGTTACAGCCTAAGGGTAAGCCACACACCTGCAGGGCTTTGGCACAGTGATCCTGCAGAACCGGGCTCAAGGAACAAATCAACAGGAGTCCACACATCCGAGTCCCTCAGAGACAGCTGACAGGGAGACGGACGATATGGCAAGGTCAGCTGTGTGTGGGCAGAGGATCCTCAGGTATGTCGTGGCTATAAATCTGCTGGGGGCACTTGGGTGACATAATCAAAGGCTACGCAGCCTTCATCAGAAACTCAGCCTAGGAACAGGCAGCAGATGGGACCTGAACTACAGGCACAGATTCCTTCCGGGCCTCCAGCACCACTGATCCTCAAAAAGTTAGACTGCGGCTGGCTTTGTGCATTTTATCCTCCAAACAGTGACTGTCACATGGAATATTGCTTCAAATTGGCTCCTTAAAGCTGTCTGCTGTATATTGTTTCCTAATTATACAATATACTTCCCGTCGCAAGGCTTAGGCAGGAACTCAGTCGGCCAAGCTCGGCTTTTCCACAACGTCTTTTTTTATACAAGTTAATGAGTCAAACCCATCCATTGTTTAAACACTGGGCTTGCAGTTCAGAAAATCTCTTAACTTTGTGTTGGTTGTGTTTGTTTGTGGATCTGCATAAAAACCCAGCCACGGGCATTGTGTACAAGTTACACCTGCCTAATGATTAGAGCAAAGAACTCATTCCCCACTGTGGCGACTTTGCAGACCTAGGACACAATTCCTAGGACTAATTTAAAGCAGATCCATGAGTGCTTTATAACCTAAGAAAATTGCAGATGGAAAGGACTTGTGTTCTTCTCTTTTATGTCAACAAGTTCAGGAAAAGACAGGGCCCTGAGACAGGGATTTTCATTAAAATCAAAACAAACAAAACAACGCACTGTGCCACGCCAGAGGTGTTATCTCCGGAGACAGCGGTCAAATCCAACTTTACCTCCCAGAAAATCTCTCCAGGAAGATGTACGTGGTTGCCAATACTTCTGCCGAGTGTGAGGGCAACGGATGAGAAGTTTCATTAAAACCAGAGCTTTCGGGTTTGTGTGCTCTTTGGTTTTTGTTTTTTTGTGTTTTTTTTTTAAAGGCAAGGTTGCGAAAATGAAATTACTTTAAGGCTGACACTAGATTTATCAACTTTCTCAGCGTTTTTATTTATTTCAATAGCTGCATTTAAGAATTCAGAAAACCCAAACTTTACCCAGGACCCATAAAAAGAAAGACAACTGTGATTAAATAGTATCTTTCCCTGCATAATTTTAAATTAGTTTTAACTTTTAATTAAATGTGAAATTGCTTGGGAAGGCATTGCTGCCTCCTCAGCTGTGATAAAGAAGAAATTCATTTTGGCTCAATTTAACAGCTTTTCATTTCCTAACGGCTCAAATAAGTGAAAATCAAAAAGTAATTTAAAAAACAAAAAGAATTCCATTAACTACAAAATGGTCTGTATCAGTTTATTAGAGGTTACGGACTTGTTTCCAGGGCACACTTTCAATTTTAAAACTATGTTTTAAGAGACTTAAGCGGAACAGCACTTAGCAAAAAACTTGAAGATCGTTCAGAAGAAAAAAAAAATCCTGCCCTGATTATCCAAAGCCATTTAGGACAGATTGGGAATTTCAAAGTTCCAAGTTGGGTGCCACGGCACTCACACATCTCCTGGACTCCAGTGGAAATGTCTCTTTATGGCACTTTCATTTTCTCAAGTGATTTGCTGGAGTTCGTAAAAACTGTGCTGTGTGAGCTTTGCTTCATTTTATGTCACTGCTCCCCTATTTGCTGTCGGAGTGCACCACTGAACTTTAGGTAACCTTCTGAGGACCGGACACTGGCATCAGGGTGGTGTGGAATTGGCTCCTGCTGCTATCCCTGCGACCCCGGAGCCTGGCTGGGCTGCCCAGGGCACCTGGGAATTGGCCGTTTTGTAAACTGGAGGGAAGGAGACATTTGGCAGATCTGGAAGGACACAGACAGGCTGGCTGTGTAGAAAATGGCTCCCCCCAACGCACCCCCCTCGTGCCTGCACCTCAGGATTCAGAAAGAAAACCTTCCAGGAGGCAGGGAGCGAGCAGGAGGTACATGATTGAGTTTGGCTTTGCACTGTAATTATGCTTTAAGGGAAGTGGCCAGGCTTGTAGGAGTACTGTCGAGGGAGAGAGCACTTCAGTCCGTAAAGGTTCCAAACACCATGGTTGTAGACACAGGGAAAGCAAAGACTGACAGCCGCAATGAAGCTCTCCATTGATTATAACTAACCAGCAAGGGTGTTCTCAAAGCCCTCATCTTTGGTGCCTTGGGGCTCCCTGGGAAAGTGGGGTGGGAAGTTAAGCACAAACCTAACAGTTATGAAGAGTGGCTTTTGTATTTTTCCTGAAGATTCAACAAAGTGGAGAGAGAGCTAGGAAGTGACACAGAACATGGGACATTCTGTGGCCACATTGGACTTCCAGACCTCAGTGGTAACCACACCGAGCCAGCAAATTCCCTCTGACATCTGCTAGTTTGAGAGCCACCCCCCCCCATAAACATGTTTTCTGCCTTTTAAGATCTATCCTAAAGAGAGAGAGTTTCAACTTCCTGATTATTTTGAGTTCAAGTCCAGATTATAAATCTCCTCTGATTGGGGATTGTAGCCTCAGGCACAGCCTGGTCAAGAGAGCCCTGGGTGGGGAAAAAAGTTCTAGGTTTCCCCCAAATACCTGTAACCCCAGATGATGGTGTGAGAAAGCCAGGCTTGCCAAACACCTTGCTCCACAAAGGACACAGACCCAAGGCACTAGGACTCTCCAGCATACACCCTGTTGAGCAGGTATACTGACTCTAGCAGGACAGGCTGCTGCTGCAGAAGCAATCCAAAGACCAAACAGGGAGCCAATAAACAGAAGATGTCTGCCCAGAGAATGATGAATCTTTTTTTCCCCACGTTGCAACACGAAGAAGACACTGTCCTCCATGCAACAAGCCCCATGCAAATGATAAACGCCACCAGTAAATACCACGGGCCACGGGTGTGAGTGTGCTGATAATCCCAGAGCTCTGAAAGCTAAGGCAGGAGGATTACTGCAAGTTTGAGGTCAGCCTAGGCTTTAAAGTGAGCACATATGCTTAAGACAGTGTCTCAAGAGATCAGAGTGTGAGGAGGCAAATAAATACCACGTGGCAACCTGTGTGTGATGTCCTGAGAAAATTTTCATAGGATCAAAGCAGAACGGCAGGTTCCGGGAACTGGGCAGGAGACCAGCAGTTAGTGTTGAATGGAGATGGGCTCAATTTGGGAAGATTTCTGAGCAGTGATGGCTACATAACACTGTGAATGTGGTACACAGTATGTTGTACGGTGCACCTGAAAATGACTAGCATGGGAAATATCATGATATATACATATTGACATATGTATATATATGTCTATAATATGGAATCACAATAAAAATAAGTGGCATTTTTAACCTCATACTAAATAATAACACAAACCCAAGAAAATTTGCTACCTGCTCCTGAGCCCCCAAGTAGCCCCTTCTAACTAGTACCTAGTACTAGCAAAGGAAAAGTGACCCAGAGCATCTGAGAGATAGGAGGCCGGTGAGACTCTGGGACTCACAAGCCGGCCTCACTCATCCCCATCTACCGTCCTATAAGCCTCTCTGGCTGGGTGCTGGGCAGAAGGGTCTGAACCTTGGCTCCTGGGGGAGGCAGTGCCTGCTCAAGGTAAAAGGAGCCATAGGCAGCAATAGTAGCAGACAGCCTACAGGACTTCCTAGATCTCAGGATGCTCTCTACCCGGGGTCCTCCAGTCTCCGCTGAAGGCTCAGGGCTCCTCAACTCCTGGGGCTAGTTGTGGCGTATGTAGCCAACGCTGCTTCCCAAACCACCAGCTGTTGGCTGTGTGATCTTAGGCTAGCCACTCTATCTGTCTAGGGGTCCAATCTACCCTACTCTTCAATATGAAGACCATCTTACACATTTTTTCCAGCTTGGACACCCTGTGATTTTGGAATCCCTAATTTTTTTTTTTTTTGGCCTAAGGTTAGTATTATTTTCTTACTGCAGAGGAGAGCACTGTGGTGTGCCATCTCTCTGACTGGTCGTCGCTGCGTGTGTTCACGCATGTGGAAAGAAGAGGGACAGCCGAGCCTTTTCCTAATAGAGAACACATTGCCTTTGAAGTCTTTCATCTGCAGCGGGACCACTAGGGGGCGATGCACGCCGGAATCTTCCAGCACCATGCTGAGCGCTGCCTTCAAGGAGGGGGCTTTGTTCTCTCCCGGAGTTTTGCGGGGGTCCTGTCTCTGGAGATGCTCTAGGGGGTGGGGGTGAGGCTCCCACATCTTCAAGAGCAGAGCACTCGGGGCGGGGTGAGGGTGGTGGGGGACGCGGCTGGAGATCGCCCAACAGACGTCACGGAACAATGAAACAAAGCGTGTTTTCGCGTCAGGTACTTGACTATGCAGGAAGGAAAAGTCAAGTATGGCAGCGGGGGGGGGGGGGGGGGGGGGGGGGGGGGGGGGGGGGGGGGGGGGGGGGGGGGGGGGGGGGGGGGGGGGGGGGGGGGGGGGGAGGCTTGCATCCCTGCCTGTCAAAGGTAGGCTTAGAGTTGAGGCATTTTTAGGCCTAGAAGCAGGGATGGCTCGACTACCAGTCTCCTGAAAGGCTGGGTGACTTGAAAACCACAAAATTATAGTGGAAAGGAAGAGAAAATGACGTGTTTCTTGTTCAAACATGCTGCTCCTCTACCTTGGTGGACACTGAGGGGTTATGTCCCATGTCTTGTTCCACTGTGTCTTCATTAAGTGACACAATCACTCTTGTGGTTGGGAATGTCCTCCATGTCCTAAAGAAGATTTCTTTTTTTGAGGCTGACACCTGCTTCTGCTGGCATTCCGGTATTTGCTGCTTGCCAGCCGCCCGTCAGGCTGACCTTGGACTGTCTGTCACAGGACTGACAGCCCTAAAAGTGCCAAGACCCTGGTGACAGTGGGGAGCAGAGTGTTTGCAGGCTCTGGTGTCTTTGCGTGGTGGAGTCTTGCCTCTGTCTTTTACCCATTTTATGCTGGAATTTTATGTAACTGATTTTCAAGAGCTTTTCACATGCCCATTTTAACAATCACTTTTCTTCCTTTACCTATGGACATTCCATACATTAGTGATGGTACATTTCCCAAGCACCCCTTTGCCTGTGATCAGTTGTGCCCCGCGCTGTCAACCACCAACCAAATAGCGCCAGAACTGAGAATAAAAACCTGACTTTGCTGGGCTCAAAGACAAATTTATTGTGTTCACGTTTCAGCGCAAACTTACAATACACATTGATAAATCATGTCTCAATGGGAATTACTCCCTAAGCAAACACTCACTGAAAGCATCGTGTATGCAAGACAGAGTTACTAAGCCTCCAGATCGCTGCGAGAGGAGACTCAAAAGCTTCCTTGACCTCGGTAATTTAGTCTATGGGAAATAGACCCATGCACAAATCGGCGTGGAAGATAACACTTAAACCTGGACCTTGGGAAGCTACATTACACTTGTATTGAGACTACCTGGCTAAAGTAATCGTTTATTCATGTAGCCTACATACATTTGACATTTATCAAGTGCCTAGGCCATTTCAGGATATTAGGAAAGACGGGTCCGGTATAGAGGGAAAGAACCTCCAAACAGCTCTAAACCTTGTCAATTCCCTCTGGCCCAAATGGAACAATAGGGACCAAGTCTACGCTTTTCCCACAACAGAAACAAACAATAAAACAGACTAACCGTATGACACAACATATTTCCCATCCCTAGACCAGACGCTGAAGGCCAGTAGTCACTAGGGGATGGTGAACGGAAGATGAGCCCCTAAATAGCCCAGTTCACTGCATTGTTTTCCAGCACACAGCACCAGGCTGAGTCCACCAGGCTTCTAACACTGAGAAGGTAGAGTTGAGAGTATGGAGAGACCAGGCAGAGTCTCAGAGGAGACTGGGAATGAGATGGCCAGAGACTCACCCCGTCAGAACAGTAGATGCAAAGGAAGGAACTACCCAAGAGTCTCCTTAAGGGAGAGGGAATTGTACCTGGCATTCACATAAACCTTGCAGTGATGTCTTTTTCCTCCCACAGACCTGGAGATCAGGAGGCAGAGTGCTCAGCATTTACCCCCTGCAGAGAAGAATGAGAGCCCTAGATTCCAGAGGCAGTGGTCCCACCTAACAAATCAAAAGCAGGACCCCAGACCATGAAGAAACTCAATTGCATCTTGAAGAAAGTTCAAAGTCACCCAGCACCCAACAAGATGAAATTCACAGTATTTGGCATCCAATCAAAAAATCACCAGGCAGGCAAAGAAACAGAAAAATATGACCTGTAACAAGGACAAAACCCAATCAACCAAAACAAACCCAGAACTGATATAGACATTTGGACTGACAGATGGAGAAGTTAAGTTACCATAACTGTGCCCCATATGTTCAAAAATTTTTAGTGAGGACTCAGAAACTGCACAAAAGACAGAGTGAGCGTTAGATAGGAGAGCTGTGGCATCTGAAACCAAATACAGCAGTGACAGATGAGCGGTGGGTTGTTCATTGCAGGGGAAGCTATTAGTGGACTTGAATACACAGCGATGGGAATGTCCCAAAAGAAAGCCCAAAGAGGAGAATTTAGAAAATAAGTGAAAACAGGGCCAGAGAACTTCCAAAGGCCTGAGTGGTGCGGCGTGAAAGTCCTGGAAGGGAAGGGGAGAGGGCCGTGTACGTAGGCAGAGATACATGATGACCAGATGGTCAAACTGCTTCAGGTTTGAAGAAGACTCTAGACTCAAAGAGCCAATAAGCTCAACCAAAGAGGAGCACACATCACACTAAGAAAGCTGTAGTGTGAAGCTTCACATCCCGGGGGTGGCTGGGGAAAACTTTAAAGTGGAGCATGACATTTTACATACAAGGAACCATGTGAGATGAATGTAAATTTCTCAGAAACATCCACGAGAACAAGGGGAGCAGCATTCAAATCCCAAACAAAGCAGCTGTCAGGCTAAGATTTCAGAGCTGGTTTTAATGTCAAGATGACTAAAGAAAGTAAAACAAAATCAGTCTTTTTTGTTTTTTTCAGAAAAAAAAAAGAAGCTGGAAGAATTTACCACCAGCAGATCTCTCTTTGGGAAATGTTCAAGAAATCATGTCGGAAAGAAAATGGCACCAAATGAAAAGTGAATCCTCACAGAGGAATCGGGGTGCCAGGACCCGTGGTCACAATAGGAGCATAATCTCATTCCTTTTAGTTTATACTGACCTCCTTTAAAAATTGACTGAAACATAAACATGGTATAGGATTTATAACGTTTGCATGAGCCCAATGAATGACCACGTTAGCATAAATCCCAGGAGCAAAGAAATGCAGGCGGCATTGCCTGGAGACAGGCAGCAGCAACTTACAGGCAAGCACCGCAAGCACCAAGAGGGCCACTAAAGTGGCAGAAATCTAAGAAGCTCCATATAAGGGAACATGATGGAATCATAGAAACCATGCATGGGTCCTTTAGCCTGTAGGCCAAAAGCACACACTGAAGAAACAGGCAAATCACAATTATCAAAGAGATTTCAATGCACATCTATCAGTAAGTGAAGAAACAGACAAATCACAATTATCAAAGAGATTTCAATACACATCTATCAGTAAGTGGCAGAACATAAGGACAGAACCCACAGAGACTGAGAAAATGGGTACAGCACCAGCAAGCTTAACTTACCGATACGGAATTCTCTGTGCAGCAGCAGTAGCATACAGAAGGCAGAACGTTACCACCGAGCCCTAAAGCAGCAGACAGTGAAGGTATTAAGAATAACACAACACTAGAGTACTGAACAAACAATGCCAACCAGACTGGAGCTGTCTCGGAGGTTAGAGCATTTGCCGTGCAAGCATGAAGACTGGAGTTCAGATCACCAACATCCATGAAAATATCAGGTGGGCAAACGGTCTAACTGTCATCCCAGCATGAGGACTGCAGAGGCAGGGAATCCCCAGAGCAAACCGGAGAGCTGGACTATCAGTGAGAGACACTACCTCAATATATAATGAATTATGATAAAATATTGATATAATATGATAGGATCAAGGAAGACACCTGACGTCAACTTCTGGCCTCCACATGCATGTGCACCCACATATACATATGCACCCACACATGTGAGTATGTAAACACGCATGCACAGCACATATATACTTGTGTGCGTGTACATGTACACACTTGTACATACACACACACTGTAGAAATACATTCAGCATCGCAGATGAAATCGACCAGCTTTTTAAAGATGAAAATTCTAAAAAAACAAAGTCACTGAAGAAGTCTAGTGACGGAGGTCCAGCTGTGTTGATGGAGGTTTCTCCCTAACCGCCTGCAGAGGCTCCAGTGGGTGGAGCCTGTGAGCAGCCTGGAGCGTTCCACTTACTATTTGTGGAGGAGGCACCATAGATAAAAGAAGTTCAAGTTGAGCTTGGCCACAGATGAAGCTCCTTTTTGGAAGCCATAACCAAGCTGCAGGAGTAAACACCTCCTGGGTACCGATACCTTCAGACGATCCTGTAGCTCAAGCCTCCCAACCCTCCCACCTGAGATCTAAGAAAACAGTTGAGGGGAAACCTCTGGGGATCCTTAATTTCAGGGACTCAGAAAAGGTTCACCAGAAGGAACAGAAGAAGAAAGGGTTCTTGGTTCATGGAGGAAGATTATGGTTTGGGAAACTATATACCACAGGACTTGGAAATTAATTTTAGGATGTGACTTCTGAGTCTCCATGTAACTCAGAAACATAGTCTCTGTAAACCTAGAGCTAATAGGTTGATAATAAGCAAATTCCCCTCCTGTCTGCAGCCCCTTGGCTGGGGGAACCATTCCCAGGCCCAGATGAGGGCTTCTGGTCTTGCTCTACTCCAGACATGAACTTTGACCTTGACCTTGTCTTCTCCAGTTACAGTCGTATTCCAAAAGGCTCTCTAAGCCCTGGTGTTGGCTCTTCTTGTCTAGCCCCTGACCACTAGAGACTGCCACTGAGTCAACAGGCATCTGGTTCTACTGGCCTGGCATGGCTCATGTCTCTTTTTAATCCTTGTTCGGGTCATTTCTTCTGCCTTCAGCAGCCTCCTCTTAGTCCCCAGGACCAATGAGACCCAAGATAGCATTTTCTGGTTACACCGCTCTATCCCCTTTGGAGATGTGCATTCGATGCCGGGAATCTGACTCAGACCACACAGCTGCAAGGTCTGACATCCATGCTCAGGGCCACCTGCCAGAGTAGGAAGTCTGAGCTCTCACTGTGTGTGGTGTCTCTGCTGAACATGGTAATGGAAATATGGATACCAGCCCTCCCTGCCCACCACTGTGAGGCCTGGTGGGCTCTGCTGAGGCAAAAGCCTTACAAGGCCTTCTCCCTGGCCTGGCTGACCCCTGACCCGTGGGGGACAACCAACACCAGCTCTCGGGGCTGGGTATTACCATTTAGAATCTGTGGAAGGGTTGGCTGCAGAGTGCTGAGAAGGGACCAGCTGGGTGCAGCACATGGGTCTGCTGTCCCTGAGGGTGTCAGATGATGCTGAAGGCCATAGCAGACTCCTGTGGCAGGGGTCAAGTCAACAATTTAACGAATGAGACAAGGCTCTGAACTGGTCTTTGACTCACTGAGGATTAGAACTCTGTTCTTTCTGACATCCTGTGTCAGACTAAGACCATGCTTAGCCTCAGGGCTCCCAGCCACCAAGGGAGGCAGTTAAGGGTACCTAGGGACTCCCCTGCTCTCCCAGCAGTTGCTGCATTTCCAGATGGATGAGGCCTGGCTCCGGGGGAGATGGACCGGGCTCAGGGTGACTCTCTGGATGACCCTGGTGTCCTTGCACTAGAGGGAAGCACGATTCAGGACTTCTGCGGCCTTTGACATCAGCTGACGCCCCTGGGGAGGAACCTCCATGCTGCACTCCCCTGCCTCTTCTCAGTCCCTGCAGCCACCCTGTCCACTGCCTCCGTCCGAGTGGAATCCCAGCCCAGAGACCTGGCGTCCTTTGACCCTCAGCAATTAGTCTTTACTTGGAGAAGACAAATGTATCTCAGACTCCACAGCCCATGGCTGTCCGTTTAAACAGTCTATTATCCATCCGTCAGCTGCTTGAGATAGAAACTGGGGAGACAATCCCACTTTGTCTTACGCACTGCCCAATCCCTCCCAGATTCTGTCAGCTTTTTACCCTGCAGGGAGCCATAGGCACAAACGCCATTACAAGATGACGCTTGCATCCTCGCAGTTTGGAGGTAAACAATTCCATATTTGGCAAGGCTTCCGGACTGAGCGTCCAGGCACTTCCCGCATGCGCAATAACCTAGGTGTCCCTAACCAATCCCGAGGACTCTGGTGCCAGCGGGCACATAGCAGCCAATCAAGGCGTGAGTCGCGTCACATCTCCCTATATAAGCAGCCGCCATTTTAGACCTCACTCTCTCTCGCCTCCCGCCTCAACCAAGGGCTCTCCAATAAAGCGTGATCCGAGAAGAATCCTGAGTCTGTTTTTTCCGCTGGTCGGGAGTCAGCCAGATTACCCAAACCATGTCCAGAGTCCTTTCCTCTTCTTCACGCTCAATGCTATACTCCCATCCAAGAGCCCAGTCTATCAGGTCTCCAGAAAAGGCCCATCAGGAAACAATGCTCTAGTCACATGGCGTCTCCAGGAGACCTGGGATGGGCTCAGGAGAGGAAGCTCCATCCTCTCCTCACCTGCTGGGGTTTACATCCCCAACTGCCCTTAATAGGATAACCTTTTATTCTCCATCTTGCTCAGTACTCTCGAAAACTGTCCCATCATGCCTGGGGAGAGCCTGTGTGCTCTTCCTCAGCAGGCGTGCCTAAGATCTGGCCTTTCCTCCTGTCTTTTTCTCTGGATCTCCCTCGACAGCTTTACACTTCTGTCCTTGGGGACCCTGTTTTACTGCCCCTCAAAGATGCCTTCCTGCCTTCCATTCTGGGAGCATCTCCCACCTCTGCGATTCTTGATGTCCTCCAAATGGAACCCACCTAGTAACTGGTAAGCATCCACCTGCCTCGGATCCCACAAGGCCAGGGCTAGTTTGCACCTATGTCTCCAGCACTAGTCCCTGACCTACAGGCTCTGAGAGGGAGTGAAGAGCCAGTGATGCAGAGAATGGGTGAACAGAAGCCAGCAGGGTGCAACTAACACCTGTGGCATGGTTCATGGTTACTCAGATTTCTTCCCGTCATGCTCTGTCCACTGGAATTCTCAGAGACTGTCTCCCCCTGAATATCTTCCAAGACCTCCTTTGACCCTCTTTTGCTGTCCTACTCACTTGCTGTCACTAAACACAGGGTCTTGCCATTCCCAGGCCTATCTGAATAGGTCTCCTTGAGATAGTGACTCTAGCTCCGCAGGACTTCCCAAAGCCTCGAGGATGGGCTTGGTCGTGATTGATTTAGCCATTGCACAGTCAGTGTCCGCAAGAACACGAGGAACACTTGTTCACAGTTGACCCCAGAGAGAATGTCCAACATGGTCCCCATTGCCTGCAGAAGTGTGTCCAGGGAGCTCAGTCTGGCAATGAAGCATTCAAGACACAGACAAAATGTGAAGTGGGCAGGGACTGCTCCCAATGGCCACACCGGTCTGTGAATAGGAAATGGCTCTTACAGTCATACAGGAGACACTTCTCGGTGACTTTGCACACGGTTTCTTGATGGGCTGTGAACCCTCCTGTAAACACTTAGGGCTTTGAAATGTCCGTGTTTCCAAGGCTGGCACTAGAACTTGGCCATGGGACTGATGTGGGTGGAGGTGGAGGTAGAGGTGCCCCTCTTCTTGCTGGTCGTGAATGTTAATGAAGAGATCAGGGGCTGTGATGCGCGAGAAGGTGGCAAGCTTGGCAGGAAGCGACTGGCCAGTGCAGTGTGAGCGGGCGGGCAAAGGGCTGTGCGCAGGAGTACAGCTTTGTTCTTCCTCTGGGCTCAGCTATCCGCTATCTTCATTTGTTTGGGAGAAGAAGGTGGCTGGTGGAAGTCAGGGAGTTACTGGGGTTTCTGAGCCTAAGGGTCTATTTGTAAACCACAACCCCTGTCCTGTGACCTTTAGACCTTCTTTTTTCCTCCCGCCCTCCTTCCATCCCTCCCTCCATTCCTTCTTCCTTTCCTCCCTCCATCTCTCCCTTCACCCATCTCATCCTTCCTTTCTTTCTTGCTTCCTTCCTTCCTGTTTTTCTTTTTCCTTTTTCCTTCTTTTTTCTTGAGTCTGGCCTCAAACTCAATCTATAGTCCAAAGGATGCCGTTGAATGTCTAACAACCTGCCACCCTGTCTCCACTTCCCAAGTGCTCTGATTTTTCAAGTTGGAGTGCCAAAGAGTCTTAGAAAAAAAAGGGAGGGAGGGAGGGAGGGAAGGAGGGAGAGAGAGAGAGAGAGCAGAAAGGTGAGCAAAGGTTTTCTATATTCAATGGAAATAAAAAAAATCCATAGAGACAAGAAATATAGGAAGCTGCAAGCATGGAAAGAAAACTACAAGTCACTAAATGGAGTGAAAAGAAGAAAATTGCAAACTTAGCGGAAGATGTGGGACATAAAAAGGATGTCGTGTGGCTCCCTGCCAGGAGCAGATGTGAGACAGAAACAAGGAATGAGGTGAAATCAAACAGAACACACAGAAGTACTGAAAGCAAAAGCTGCAGGTTTCTATGCCCAGGAAAGGGATCTCCAGAGCTCAGGACAAAGTGAAGATTCCATAGATGAATAAAAGCAGAGAGACATCGGCTTCACTCTTGGCATGCACAGTCATGGCTAGGGGTGGTTCCAGGGAACTGTGAGAACCAGAAAAGCCTTCCGGGGAGAAACGGAAGCTTTCCCTCACACAGACCTTGAGCTACGTGTAAAGTGTTGCGCTGACCCTTTAGGGTGGAATGGGAGACAACAGTGCCCACCACAGCCCTAAAATAACACAATCTAGTCATGTGACAGAAAAACCATCACAGCCCAAGGGGCAGTCACGTGGCAGATGAGGAAGGCAGGGTTTCTGAGAGCTCTCGGCTAGCAAAGTGTGAAGCCATCCCATCAGTAAGAGAGCGCACGCATCCTCTCCTTAAACACTCAAAGCTTCCAATAGGCTGCCTGTGCCAGGCGCTGCCCCTAAGGCTGCAGGACAGATGGAAGGTCCTTGAGCAGTCTGCGCTCATGGGATAGACAATAAACAAGCTAGAAGCTGATCGTAAGTGCTGTGTAGGCAGAGGGAGCTGGGAAAGCCAGGAACACCTGGTGTTTAAGAAGGGACACCTTGCCCCATGTGGGGATTCCAGAAAGGCTAAAGATGTCTGGGATCCTAGCGTGTCCAGTGGCAAAGGACTCAAGCAAGCAAGCAAGCAGAGCTGGGTTAAAATGGCCATGAGGGCAAGGGCTGAAGGGACTTGTGGTAATTTGAATGAGAATGACCCTCCCCCCCCAAATGCATATGTTTGAATACTCGGTCCCTAATTGGTGGGACTGTTCGGGAAGGATTAGGAGCTGTGGCCTTGTTGGAGGAGTTGTGTCACTAGGAGTGGGCTTTGAGATTCTAAAAAACTTGCACCATTTCCAATGTACCCACCCCCCTCTCTGCCTCCTACATGCAGATCAGAATTTGAGTTTTCAGCTGTTCCTGTTGCCATGCCTTTGTTCTGCCATCATGGAGTCTAACTCTCTGAAACTAAAAGTCCAATTCAGTGCTTTCTTTTATAAATAGCCATGCTCAGAGTGTCTTGTCACGAAAATAACTCTGCTCCTTCCCGTTCCTGCCATTGATGTTGTGGAAGCCAAGGATGGGGGCTTGTTCAGGACCCGAGGACTTCTGGGTGCTGCCCGTGATCATGTTTCTGGAGGGGACAGAGGAAGACAGAACAGGGGCAAAGTCTCAGACAGCTATGATGTCACTTTTCAGGCAGTAGGAGGTCCAGGAGAGAATGGATGCCCCCAGGTCTGCTTACATGGGTGGATGGTGACCAACACAGAGAGGGGTCATGTCCTGAAGGAACAGGAGGTCACCAAGACTGAGGAGATAGTGATAGAGAAGCAGTGAGAACCCAGGAGAGGGCAGGAACATGAAAGGGATCCACAGGATGGAATAGAAATCATATCCCAAACTGGAGTTGGGAGGCAGACTGAAGAGAGAAGGGGGTGTTTGAAACCCCAATGCCCACAAAGGGATGCTACCATCAGGAATAATCAGATGAGCTAGGAACCATAGAGGGGACTAGCGGAAAGAGGAGCCCAGACAGTGAGCAGGACATTTCCGAAGACAATAGGGATTCAAGAGCCATGAGGGGACGCTTGCAGGGGAGAGGAAGGAGGGGCTAGAAGAGCTAAGGAAGGAAAGGAAACTCACAGAGCAGAGAGGGAGGAGGGATGATCTGGAAGAAATGGCAGAGCATCTGCCCACCTGGGAGCACAGCCACAGGGGAAAGCAAATGGCCACCCACCACAGGGAGAGCAGGAGCCGAGCACACCCATGGGAGAGTGGCACAGACAAGGCTACAAAAGGAAGGAGAGGGCGGGGTACAGGAGAGGCAATGTTGCAGTGAGGACAGCAACGCAGGGTAAATGGGTGTCCTGGATGTTGTGAGGGTGTGGTGGAGATGAACTGTGTAGTCTCCAAGCCAGGCTGCACTGTTAAAGTACGTATCCAGGGAGAAACACCCAGGACTGTGCACGCCTGGAGCCCAAGGTGGGGGTGCCACTGGGGGCACACAATGACGCCCATGCACAAACGACATTTACCATAATCCTGACAGGGAGGGTGGATGTGCATTCTGAGTACATGATCGTGGAGGCTAGGGGTGACAGTCCTTTATGAACTGACCTTAGAAGTGACCACAGATGACAGGTCTGAGAGAGTACACGGCACATGTCATCAACAGACCGGATGCAGAGATGCATCATCTTCCATCCGCAGTGCTCTGCGGAAGCAGAACAGGGTCTCCTTCCCCTCACCAATAGGAATTCTGGTCCATGCCTATGCAGTTGCCACCCCTGGCTCCACCCAGCACCCCCCTCTCTGCACCTCTGGTTCTGGGTGGATCGTGGGAAAGGCGAGTTGATCCTTTAGAATGCACCGTTCTCCATCCAGGAGCTAAACACTATTGCTGCACACAGAGGAAAGAGATAAATAGGAGCCTTTGCTAGTGTGCTGAGCCCTTCGACTCATGTTCCTTTGTGTGATGAAAAAAAAAAAACAAACCAACTTCTACTAGCCTACTAGTGGAGAGCTCCTTCCAAAGCTGCCATGACCTAAGGGGATTATGGGACCTTGGGCTATGCGAACCCACAACTTGCGTAAGATGAAGCTGTCACCATCTACTTTGGGGATAGTGCAGGAAAGGAAAGATACCTTTAAATAGTACAGAAATATGTGTATGAGGTGGAACTTTTGATCGTGGGTCTATGGAAATGGAGGAAGGGAAGGAAGCTTCAAAATAACCCTAGCAAAGGTGCCCTCCTCCATGGGTCAGATCACAGATCAGCGGTCACGTTCACACTGTCTTTTCCACGTGTCTTGAGTTCCATTCTGTGAAGGACAGGCAGGTTTCATGTATGGGTGACAGAGGGGCACAGGAAGGAATGGAATTGGATTTCACTCAATGCAGCAAAGACCAAAGGCTCTATCACACTAAGCCCTGAAGTGTCTGCTGAATGTCCCAAGAGACAGGCATATAAAGAATTTAGCATAGCCCTTTATGGCCAAGAAGTTGACCATAATTACTAACCAATATCTAGCTATGCCCTGCACTGTTCTGAACACACCCTCCCCAGACCCCTAGTGACAGGTGGCTCGTGTCTAAGCTTCATGTGACTAGCCAGTTCCAAAGTGTTCAAATATCCCTTTGTCTCCTGTTCTGGCCTCCACCCCAGGCAGTTGAATACTTCAGACACACTGATCTTACGGGTAAGCATCATGGTTCAGAGGATATGTATTGAGATTTCCAGGTTCTGGTATTGCTGAACATGGATTTAGATAGAGACATGTTGCCAAGAAAGGCCATGTGAGAACAGTGTTCGGATGAAGGGTAGGAAACCATTCTCATGTGGGAGGGCCAGGTGGGACTTCCCAGCTCATCGGAGGCAGAGCTAGTACAGTGAGTCTTTCTCTGCCCTTGACTCCAGCTGTTGGCTGCATCTGACCCTGGCTTCTGAGGGCCCAGGCTGCTATCTGTAGAAGCCCAGCAGGGAGCTGTCCCCTTCAGCACTGCTCTCTAGCGTCAAGAGCTGGGCACCCAAACCAGAGTGCCTTGGCATTCAGAACATGTGGGCTCTTGCGAGTGTGCAGACCAAGGACCAGCTGCCTATTGACGACAGTCAAAGACCAAGCTGTCCCCTGATAAGGCCACTCTAGCATTTGAGCCCATATAGTACAGAAATTAAAATCAAATAAGGACAACTGCTTTTAAAAAAGCAAAGGCAAGATCAGCTACCATTTTCAAAGATTTATCAATGAAAAAATCAAAATGGGTAAACTCAGTAAGCATCCTCTAAGCACCTACACTTGGTGGAGAGACCCTGCAAAAGGGATTTGTCCTAAGCAAGACCACAGCTGGAGAGCCAACCCACCAGGACACCCTGTGCACAAGGTACACATGGCTGTGGTTTGCTAAGCAGCAGGGACTCTGTGCTCTGTGATGCCACCGGAGAACCAGAACATCTGCTCTTCCTTCCATCCATGTGACCTCAGTAGGAGCAGGATACCCGGTGAATGACAGAGGTCGGGGGGGGTTCTGAGGAGCCCTTCTCCTTCCATCCATATTATCAAGGTTTGTGTTGGGGTTAAACCCCACTAAACCTCTCAGAATTCAAAAGGACTGTTCTAGCAGGCAAAAACTGACTAAAAATGTCTGAGGTAAATGAAATATATTTGCTCACATGAATCCTTTCATCATGTCTTATTTATTCTTCCTGTGCTCTCTCCAACGCTCTCTCGATGTTTGCTTATGATGTTTCTCTTTGATGTTCCTCTTTTGATGCTCCTTGCTGTTCTCATCCTACGATGTTTCCAGTTTGTATACCCACACAGAATTAGTTAACCATTCTCTGGCAAATAACAATGATACCAAGCACGCATTTCTTAGGGCTAGTAAGATGGCTAAAAGACTGGCAAGGTCTTATGTCTTAGAAGGGGTGTGGCTGTGAAGCTCCTGGGCAGATACCTGGAGGATGAGGATGGAGCTTGGCCCCTGAGCTAAGCATCAGGATGCAGTATCTGCTGGCACCCAGGTGAGTAGGAATCTTTTTCTCTGGGGCTGGTTTAGTGACCCAAGCTTCCCCCTGCCCTATATTTTAGGGATAGAGGTACCAACAGTTAATTTCCTGGACTTTGATCTTGTGTTAATTGAAACTAAAGTGAAAGGTAAATATAGAATATTAATAGCTTGTTAGGGTAAAACAAAGGTCAGTAGATTACACTTTCCTGAGGCTGCTGCTAAAGAATTCAGGGCCACCAGACCCATTTATCAGTAAGAGCAGACATGTTGTCTCTCTGCTCAGGGCTCCTTTCTTGTCAATAAGTCCCGTCAATAGGGGCAATTGTGGGGAAGTAGCTTTATGTAGATTTGTCTATGAGAACAAAGGTTTGGTGGAGTGAATACTTTCACACAATATGGAGAAGGTCATTCAGTTGCCCATACAAGAAAAAGTTATCTCAACAAATGATCTATACACTGCTGGGGTACTTCGGGAAGAGTCCCATTATGGAAGGGAGAAGAGTCATGGCTTCAAAAGGTTTCTACAGAATTGACAGTGACTATTCAAAAGACAGGTGTTCCCAAAGCCCTGCAAACCAGGCTCCTCACTGCTCCCGTGAGTTTGTCTAGTGATCTGTCCATTGCATTTTCACTGTGTAATGCTTGTGGCTCACAGCATACACAGTGACTGACAAAGGGGTTCTGATGAGTCCGCCTCCTTCCATCCATGTGACTACAACAGAGGGCGGAATATAGAGTGAATGAATGGAGGGGTTCTGATGAATCTTCCTGGGAAGATTTCTCAAGGTCTTTCTAAGTTTCCTCTTCAGGCTGTCTGCAGCTAAATGTCCCAGAAAGAACCAAAGATGCCCACAGCCTTCAGTGTTTCTGCAGGGAGCAGAGGGAGAGTGGAAAGATGGAGTTTAACATTTCTAACACCTTGGAATGAGAGAGACACATTTTGCTGCTGACTCAGAAACAATAAGCTGTGAAAACCATGAGAGGTGGTGGGATTTCTGATTCTTATTCTATACCCCTTTGTGGGTGGATCAAAGCTTTGAAAAATAACATCCCAAGTACCCGCTGTATGGATGCCCTCTGAACACCCACCCTAATCCCCTGTCACTCAGCCTGCAGTGCTGGGTTCTCCAGAAGATAGGGCTGAGGCAGAGCCACTCCCTGGGGCTGAGCGGCATGGTGAGTGTCAACAACCCAGACCTTCCTCTGGTCACCAGGGAGAAACACATACTGAGCTGGGAGTCTGTCAAAGCAGGATCTCACTTTATTGCATCAGGGCAGGAACTTATATAGGGCTGAGGTAGTGGGCTGGAGTCTTGGGATGGGGTGAGGTGGAGTGAGGAATAAGGGCCAATAATATCCTGCCACATCAGTGGTGGCTGGGCAGAGGCAGGCCTAGGTCAGGCTTTGCTGAGTCTCTCCTCTCCAAACTCAAGTTAGGCTCAGGAAGTTACACTGAGGCATGAGGCCCAATACTGCAGCCTATAACAAAAGCCCAGTGGTGTGTTACATAGAATGAGCCACTAAGCAAGATTCTGGTGAGTTCTCTAATTGCTAACTGTATTTAAACTGTAGCTTTGATCCTGGTATAGTCTTTAAGATTTGGGAAGAGTTGTTACCATATCTCACCTAAGTCATAGATACTCTAGACTCTTAAGCCCCTGCTCTGTTACTGTTGATACTGGGCTGTGAGTATCAAATTCTTTCCTTAAACCATCTCCATGATAGCCCTACGTATTCTAACCCTGGTATCATAGGTGAAGACACCAAGGCCACACGCCTTGTCCTGCCTTGCCCACCACCACACGTACATGCATACACTCAGGTACCCACACTCTACAGTCTAGAGTCTCAACATAGCCCTGGGATGAACCCTCCAGTGCCTGAGTCACATCCATGCAGCTTCTCTGCTCTGTCTTGCCCCACTTGAGAATAAAAGTCAAGGTCATCATGCTCCAGTAGATGGCCCCACGCCTAAGAGTGTCTAAGAAGCACACATTGGACCCTATGTGTTCTTAAAAGAAAAAAGAACAAAAGGTGAATGAGTAACACAATCTGAAGACAAAAGCCAGGTGGTGGCGGCACATGACTTTAATTCCAGCACTCAGGTGGCAGAGGCAAGATGGATCTCTGTGAGTTCAAGACCAGCCTGGTCTACAGTTCGAGTTCCAGAACAGCCAGGGCTGCACAGAGAAACCCCGTCTTGAAAAACTGGAAAAGAAAAAGAAGACTCAAAGTTGGGAGAGGCTGGGGAGGTGGGGTAGATCTAGAAGGAATTAGGGGACGGAGTAAGGGGTGAAGAGGTAAATAGAATCAAAATACACTGGACGAACATTTCAAAACAATACTCATGGATTAGTGCATTTCTCAGCTCTCATCAGAGAAGCTTCTGTTTGCAGGAGAAGGTGATCAGGACAGAGACCAACCGCTGGCCCAGGTGCAGAGAACAAAAGACCCCAGAATGCGAAATCCTAACTAGAACATCTATCCTGCAACTTTTCATCTCCCAGAGATCATTGTGGAAGAGGGGGCAGGAAGGCTGTGAGGGCCAGAGGTGGCGAATGCATGCACAGAAAGTGTCCTCCAGACACAGCGGGGCAGCTGTGCGTGAATTCACAGCAGTTATGACCACATGCACTGCACCTGTGCCAGCTCAGGCCAGACCAAACCTCAACATGGAGAGGGGAGACAGACATGAATTCCGACCTCTAGCTAGGAAGCTGTTGACAGCTGTTAGCTGCTAGAAGAAGGAGAGTCAGTTTGCTCTGAGTGTTGCCACTGGTGGGTCACCCAGGTCCTGGTGGGAGGCTGCACATCCATGGATAGATATATGGGTAGCCCAAGTTGGATTTGGTGGGTGGGGGAAAAAAAGGGACACAAGTTGGGTGGGTAGGGAAGAGGTATATCTGAGGATAGTTCTGGAAGGGGGTGAATATGGGTAAAACTTGGTATACAAAATTCTAAAAACAAAACAAAACTAAAACAAACAAAAAACTATCAGAAATAACTAAAATGAAAAAATAAACAAAAGCATTGCTGTGATCTTACTGGGTCTTGTCTGTGATGGGACCTCAGGGCCCAGGGCCCATCCCTGCCTCTCCTCACCTCACTATCTCACTGCTGCAGCCACACTGGCCTGCCTGCCCGTCCTCAGGCACACAGGACTTACTCTGGGCTCAATACCCCTTGGCTTCCCGTTCCTTCTAGAATGATCTTTAAGGAATCCACACGGCTTGGTCTCATGAACCTTATAGTACCCCTAATAATCTCCTACTTCAAGGCTCCTGGAAGCTGCGTGTTATACTCAGTCTGTCTGTGTCCCCCCAAATTCATGCTGAAACTTGATTCCAGACACAGAGTTGTGAGCAAGCAGGTCCGTTGGAGTGCTGGAACAGAGGGTCTGCTTTCATTGAGGACCATGGGAACCAGGACGACCCCTTTGCCTTCTATCCCTCCACCGTGTGAAGATGCATCAAGAAGGCCCTTACCAGCCACTAACAGCTGGCACCGCCTTGTGTGGTGTGACTTATACAACTGCCGTTTTAAAAGTTCTCAGTTTGAAGAATCTTGTTATAGCTCCAGGAGTGAGCGAAGACACTGCCTGCCTTGGATGACCTTTTCCTGTGGTAAAACCCAATAAAATGTGCACTTATTTGTTTTGTTTTCTGCCTATAGCTTATTTAAAAAATTCTGTGAAAATGGGGACTTGTTTTATCTAGACTCTCTTTCTCCTTCTCTCTCTCTCCTCAAATGATGCCATTTGGCAATGGTGTTCATTAATTCCCTGGGTGAATGAATGGAAGTTTTAAAAAAGCTCTGATGATCAAGCTGTGTGTCCTATACCTATCTATCTAAGACTATGGAACTACGTAAGCTTCACTAACACCATATGAAAAGAATTTTCTCAGGTCCTTATTCTTCAAAAGTAAACATTTCAGTGTGTATAGTGTGCCTTGGCCTGTGCATGTACAGAATTTATCAGCTATAGGCCTGTGTTGGGGAATTTGATTCCCTTTACATTAAATAATGCTGCAAACAGTAGAAGCCTGCCGCTGTACCATGTTCTTCTGAGTATGGAATACATACAGCATGCTGTCTTTGGCTTTGGGACTGCAAAAACAGCCAGGAGCCCATCCTTCACGTAGCTCCTCACAGGCAGACAGGCAGAAGGAGGAATGTGTTACAGGCAAGACATGACAGACAGATCCCAGTGGGCACCAGACAGCAATTCAAAGGCTACCACCGCCAGGTGTGGGTGGACACATTAACCCATAGGCCTTCCACTTGACATTGCCCAGTGACATTTTCATTTTGGATACTATGGGTTTTTTTCTTCTTGAAGTTACATTGTTTTTATACTCTTTTGCCAATTGTATCAAAACTAGGCATAATATCCTAAAACTAAAGCTGCAATGGGTGACTGGGTTGTCTACACATCTTGGTTAGTTCTGGTCATGTCCTTCTAATGACAAACATAATAGGTGAGAAAGGGGAGTGAGGCTGGGCAGACAGGCATGCTCTCTGCCCTCTGAGTGATGGAAGACAGTGATGAGAAGATGACATCACACTGGCACCTCCTAGTGCTGGAAGATCCACTGGCATCGCTTCTAGTGATAGGTGATACAGAAGGCAGACAGAGTGCCCAGCCTAACTAATGCTAACCAGGATTGGAATCTATGTGTCAAACAGAGCCCTGACTTGTGAGTCTCCAGAGCTGAGTCAGTGTGGCAGACTTTCATCAGAAAGGGTCCAGACAATAGGGAACCAAGCTTTTGAGAAAAGTGAAGTCTGTGATGATGGAAGACCTGGTCAGAACACAGTCATGAAACACATAGTTTATGCCAACCATGCAGGCAGGCAGGCAGAGAACATGCCCGCCGTGGCGTGGTTTTGCACTCTAGATATTCAGCTTGAATATTTCTAGGAACTGCAGTGAAAATGTAAAGCATTGCTAGATGACATACAAGTCTCTAGAAAGCTGCACACTTAAAAAGCAAAGCATAGTTCTGCCAACAGAATACCCTCTGTTCCTGCAGCCATCCTGTGAGCATCTTGCTCAAAACCAGCTTCCCAGTTCCAAAAGGTTTGCTTTGAGCTGCATCGGCTGAGACCTCGCTCAGGCTAACAGCTCAACCCTGGCTCCACAGACATTGGCACTGGGTTAGGATCACCTTTAACTGAAGCTCCAAGCAGGAAATGCTCTTTCCGGCTATGTCCCATGTGCCAGGCCAATGTACCCTTGCTGGTCAGGAAAGGGCTGGGATAGCCACAGACCTCTCAGGCCTGGGTGAGATGGTCGCAGCACTGAGCAGGCAGGACCTGGACTCTACACACCATCCGCCCAGGTGATTCCTCAGACTCCCTCACCATTCTTATGACATTTGGATTCCCAGCTTCTTAAATAGCATCTATGTCTTTGCTAAGGTAAAACTTCAAGGGCATGGGTGGGTCCCAAGGGGCTACAATTAATTGGCCCTCAAATCTTCCCCAAAGAATGAAAGTGCCTTTGAGGATATGAATGGATTAGAATTCCCCCAAGAAAGAAAGGCTGCCAGGGGTGATGTTTCCCTTTGCTATTGTTTAAAGGGCAGAATGTGTTTCTTTTTATCCTAATATAAGAACTAATGCAATCGGATAATAAAAAGCAGAGGTGGAATTTCTCCTTTAAGGGAATTTCAAAGGGCTGTAATCTCCCTTTGAAACTGAAATGACTTCTAAGTGGGACCTGCTCCATACACAGGGCAAGCTGGTTTTTAAACACACCCAACGTGAGTTATCCACCTGACAGCTATGCGATGTGTCCAGATGCAGACAGACGGGTGCATCTTCGAGGTCACCTCTTTCAGCATGGGAACTATGAGAAACATCCACCTTGGAGAGGTTGAGCATTGCCGTTTGAAAAGGAACTTGGCTGGCGGAGCCTTCCTTTTCTATTTCTGGTGCTATTTAAATTAATTCCAGTCTTCTTCAGAGGTGAGGGGAATTTCTCTGATAAAAAGCCATTGATGTCTTCAAGTTTTTCATCATCTTAAAAAAAAAAACACTGCCCTGCACCATTTTATGGAGGCTAATTTAATGGAATGTCGTGTTATTTATTTTACAGTGTGGATCTGAGGTAAGGGGTGGGGTGGGGGGGAGAAGCCTGGATCTTTCTGATAATGAAAAGCAGAGTTTTAAACATTGAGAAAATCAGAAAAAGGGCAAAATTATATAGAAGTATTATGATATATAGATGCAGGGTTTTTTAAGATTTTCTTTTATGTGTATGAGTGTTTTGCATGCATGTATCTCTGCCCCACATATGCACCTGGTGTCCACGAGGCCAGAAGAGGGCAACAGATCCCCTGGGACTGGAGTTAGAGACAGTTGTGAGCCACCCTGTGGTTGCTGGGAATTGGGGAGGGAAGGATGTATTTGGCTCACACTTCCACAGCACTGATCATCATGGAAAGAAGTCAGGACAGGAACTCACAGAGCAGAAATCTGGAGGCAGGAGCTGATGCAGAGGCCATAGAGGGTTGCTGCTTACTAGCTTACTCCCCATGGCTTGCTCAACCTGCTTTCTTATAGAGCCCAGGACCACCAGCCCAGGGATGGCACCATCCACAATGGAATGGGACCTCCCCCATCAATCATTAATTAAGAAAATCCCTTACTGACTTGCCTACAGCCTAATCTTATGGAGGCATTTTCTTAATTAAGGTTCCCTCCTCTCAGATGACTTTAGCTCTGTCAAGTTGACATAAAACTAGCCAACACAGTTGGGAACAGAACGCCTTCCCAGAGGAGCGGCTTGCCTTGACTGGAATGGAGGTGAGATGTGGCAGTTTCCAGGAGGGATGTCCTCGGTGGTGGGGGGGGGGCAAATGATAGGAACCTGGGGTGACTCACTTGAGTTAGGAGACCCTTTAAACAATCTGAAGAGCCACCTAGCTTGGGGCTTTATTGGGGCACAGTGCCATAGGCTAAGCCGCACTAGAGTTGGGATTAGCGTTTGGGATGAGTGATACAAGGCTGTGAACCAGCCACACCTGACAGGAAGACAGCATGGGATGGAGGAGCTCGACCCCAGAGGACATATATGCGGCTTAGAGGAGATTGGAGCAGGAATTGGTGAGAAGTTTGGAAACAGAGAAGCCAGTGTCTGAGAGATGCCTGTCAACAAGAGAAAGGCTTTACTCAACGCCCAGAAAACGACAGGAGGGATCTGTGTTACAAGTTGGCTGTCCATCAAGGGAGTTGGGGAGAGGGACAGACACAAGGCGGGGTGACATGAAGAGAAAAGCTGGCAAGGGCAGTAGGGGGATCCTCCAGGAACTCAAGTGCCACCTTTTTTTTTTTTGTTTTTCATTCTTCTTGTGTTTCTGGTCACAGCAGCTGATAGTGAGAGGAGAGAAGCCAGGCAAGTCTAGGTCAATTTCACCCTGTACTAAATCTAGACAAAATGCTTCTCAATGGCCCACATGCAGAGAAACTGGAGGCAGGAAAGGAAACAGACAGTGTGATGTCAGAAACACAGAGTCTCTGTCTCATCCCTTCCAGTCCCACCTCACCCCTTCCCAGTCCCACCTCGCCCCTTCCCAGTCCCACCTCATTTCTTCCCAGTCCCACCTCACCCCTTCCAGTCCCACCTCACCCCTTCCCTGCCCCACCTCACCCCTTCCAGTCCCACATGAACCCTTCCCTGCCCCACCTCACCCCTTCCCAGCCCCACCTCACCCCTTCCCAGCCCCATGATGTCTACAGGTCACTGGAGCTGTGAATGGCACAAATGCTCCCATTTCCCACCTCAACTACAATATCTACTTAATATTCTACATCAACTGACAAGGCAGCTCCACTTTTCTGTTTGCCCGCAGAGAATAATCTCTTTCAGTGGGACAAGTTCCCCCACCTTCAAGTTCTACAAATTCACACACATTTTGGGGATTTTGGTTTTATCTGGTGTTCTCTCATTCAACTTTGAGCCTGTGCAAACCCCCAGGTTTATGCTCCAGTCCTAAGAAAGCACCTTGTTAAATCCAAGGGCAGGGGTCACCAGGGGTGGACAGATGTCATCTTCAGCTACTGAGCCATTACTCTAAAGAAGACATGCTTCCACGTGTGTCTGTGTGTGTGTGTGCGTGTGTGTGTGTGTGGTCCCCATGTAACTGGGGACTGAACCTAAGACCCTGCACAGTCTAGGCAAGCACTCTACCACTGAACTGCACCCCCAACCTCTTTTTACTTTTCATTTTGAGATGAGGCCTCACTAAGTTTAACCTAGGCTGGCCTTGAACATGTAATCCCCCTGCCTCAGCCTACAGGCCTGCACTGCCAGCCTGGTGTATGTTCCTTCCCTATATGTCCTCATTTCCCACAGTCCCTGCTACTGTGATGGACTTAGGTCACAACTTCTCTGAACACAGGCAAAACAGAAGAACCAATAATTCCATGGAATGAAAAAAATATAAAAGGAGAGGTTTTGACTGGTCCGGGGTTTCGGCACCAGATGAATGAAAACGAAGAAAAGAAATGAAATGAAAAGGAAGGACATGACTGTTCCTAGGTATGGTGGAGGAGAAAGGTTGTTGTATGTAAAAGGGAGAGCATAGCCAGAGGCAGAGACGTCTGGGAGATACGGGCTTACAGTGACTTTCCTCCCACCCCCTCTTTTAGACTCCCTCCCCCATCAGACAAATGCTGCCTTCCTTCATGGACCCTGGCTCCTGTGCTTGGCCCAAGCTCTGTCAGGGAAAGGTGCCGGCCAGCTGTGGACCTGCTAGGCCCCAGGAGCCGTTCCTCGCCTTCAGGCTCTTGAGCTTCCCTCAGCGCTAGCCAAAGCGAGAGCCCTCCAGCCACTGGCTCATTCCACATAGCCTCGAACATGGCAGTTGTGTGCCCACCTGCTCAATCATGACCCCCATCCCACCATTCCTTTAATAAGCACCCGACAGGGGTCTCTGCTGAACACCTGAGGAAGTTCTCAAGCTAAAGGCTCCTGTCCTTTGCTACACACTGTGAAAGATTGGAGGATCTGAACCCACACCATGGTGTGGCTGCATCCCTAGGAAAAATTAAAGTTACCAAGGAAAGACTATCGCAGTTGCACCTACTCGTGATAGTTGTGATTCTCAGTAAACCCTGCTTAGTTTTTGAAGGGATCTGTTGGGCACAGACCCATGATCTGCTGTCAGCTTAACGGATGCATGTTACCCACAGTGGGACACAGTAGACCAAGCAGACGTTGGCACCCGCCAGCGTGGTTTGGCTCCCAGCCCTGCCACTGTTCGTTTCTGTGAATTCAGACACACTCTAAGCCCCATTTTCTGCACTTGGAAAATGTGGCAAGCAATGTCTCATTCAGAGAGGAGCTGTGACTATTAAACCTGACAGCAGTGTCAAGCAGTCGTGGCCATGGGGCTCTGTCTGCCCCCCTGCTTCATAAGTCACTCAGGTACCTATTCTTATCACACCATTTCTAGTGAGGTCTTTCTGAATACATGTAATCAATGACCCAATGCTGCAAACAAAATTCCAACAGAGGAAACTGTATATCACAAGTGTAATAGCTAGATAAAGGCAAATGTTTCGGTCTTCACTGACACCTTTCAAGCATAACATTTTATATTCCATCATTGGGAAGCCATAGTCCATGAAGTTAATTCTGAATGGAAGTGCAGTGATTGTCCCTGGGATAATGTGGTCAGGGCTAGAATCCTGTGTGTGCTTATGTGAATGCATATATAAATGTGTACATGCATGTATGTGCATTGAGTACACAAATACACATGTATAGACTATGCATGATTGTATGTAAGTGTGTGTATATGAGTATGTATGTGTCTGCATATGTGCAGATGTATGAGTTTGACTGTTTATGCATATATAGGTGTATGCATATATGCACATACATATATATGTGAGTGCATATGCATGTGTATCTGTCAATGTGTATGCATGTCTGGCTATGTTTATACATGTGTACCTATGCATTCATGCCAATGTTTTCTTGTCTCTCCCCCATTCCTGCCTGCATAGCCTCCTGCTTCCATTAATCACAGAGGTGGCACCTCATAAAGCTGCTGGACTCTTGTGCCTCATAGAGTCATCGTGTAGATTTACGGTGTGACATGTGGGTGACTGGTAACTGCTGCTTTACCTCCCGGCAGATGTCCATGTGGTAAATGCAGAACCACGGCCTGAGACTGCCGGAGAGAGCCTGGGGCTGTAGCTAGAAGTGGGAAAAACACCTCATGCGTGGAAGACGGCTAGTTGATGCCTTATGCCTCACCTCTGCACTCATATGGATTCTGTCACTGTTTACAACATCCTTCCACTGACTTTAACCCATAGGCAGACAAAGAAGCCCCTGCCCTCAGGCCATGCTTCATTTTAAGACGTAAAACGCTTGACAAGCTATGCACTAGCACAGAATTTTACCGCAAGAACCTGGATCCTATCTTCCAGGAACAAGGCTTATCGTTCTCTCTGTCAGCCACTCATGCCATGATCTCAGGGCTTCCCCCATCCTGGGAGGTTCGGAGAGTGTTGCCCCACCAGAATCTTCAGTGTCAGGTGAACAGGAAGACTCTGCAATGTCGGGTGTCAAGAAGAACCCGCAATGAGCATTTCTTGTCTATAAACGGAGAGCTTGAAGTATAGGAAGATGAAGTTAGGCGCGATGTATGGGCAGAAATGAGATAGCACCTGGCTTCTTGATGGTCTCCATGGCAGCTCAGAGGTGCTCACCGCAGAGGAGCGACTTCACAGACAAACTTTTAAGGCATTGGTCGAAAGCGAAGCAGGGCCTAAACCAAACGCACTATGGTTTCTCAGAGTCTCTCCCCTCATCCCACCCATCCTACTCTATGCAACCCAACACAGCCACCAGGTAGGCATGGTTCTGGCCTCTCTGGATGTAGGGTCCCTGTGGAGTTCCAGCTGTGCAGCTGGCACAGGATGCTGTCATCCCTGAGACTCAGACTGGCTGTGATGATGAATCCTAGCCTGTTCTCTCACCCTTGGGATGCATGCTGTAGTGAGGACATGAGAGAACTCTGAGATGCTCTGGACCTGGGAAGTCACCCTCATCTTCATCATCACTCTGAGATGCTCTGGACCTGGGAAGTCACCCTCATCTTCATCATCACTCTGAGATGCTCTGGACCTGGGAAGTCACCCTCATCTTCATCATCACTCTGAGATGCTCTGGACCTGGGAAGTCACCCTCATCTTCATCATCACTCTGAGATGCTCTGGACTTGGGAAGTCATCTTCATCATCACTATCTCAGCATGGCTAAAATATGGGGAGCAAAGTAGAGTCCCCTACTCCTTAGAGAGTTCAGTAGTGGGCCCCTCTTCAACTAGACCACTCAGCCAGATCCCTAGGCTATCTCAGGACGTACAGAGCGAAGCTGCTGTGTGTTTGTGCTGGTCCCCTGCCTCGAGGCAGCTACCTGAGAGCACTTGCCAATGGCCTGTCTCTGTCTTGGCCAAACTTAATGAAGATTCATCCCAGGCCTGAGTATCTGATAGGTAGTCAGGGAGAAGGTGGTGTGTGAAGAGAGCCAGAAGCAGCCAGAAGAAGCAGATCAAGGAGCCCTGAGGCTGTGTCCAAGTCCCTGAGGCAGCTGTGTGTCAGGAGCTGGGCACTATGTAGGAGGATGGATGGGACTAGGAGGCCAGTGATGGCAGATGATGGTACTCAAAATGCCACGCAGCCATAAGGAGCCATAGAGAGCCTCTGGGTAGAGGTTGAAGCAATGGCATGGCAGTGAGAAGCTGGGGGAGTGGGGAAGCCAAAGGACTAGTAGTTTGTCACCCAGTTGACGGGAGACCATGGTCTGAAGTAGCATGGTGGCAGAAAGGAGGACCACATGACAACAGTGATGCTCCAGAGACCTGTGGTCTGTGAGCCACGACTAGAAAGGCCAGGAGACGCGAGTTAGATCCGAGAATCTAGAGAGCCTGTGGATTGTGAAATTAATGAATGCATAGAGAAGAAGCAGGAGGCTTATGGAGTTCTTAAATCAATTGCACAAATCTTCCAGAAGTCTGTTGTTTGACTGACAGGAGCTTCTCTTCCTGCTCCCTTGGCCTGAGTCTCTGGTATGTTTTATTTTATTTTTTTTTACATCTTTGGACAAACGCCTATGAGCTTTGAGGCATGTTTATAGCACTTTTAGTTGTGGGTTCTCTGAGCTGTGAGCTTCCAGAAGTCTGACACCTACAGTGCCATATATCCTACGCTCTTGCTTACGTCTTCTTGGGTGAGTTCTCAGCAAATGGCTTCCTTGCTCTCACACAGAGGAGGGGACTCTCGTGAGTGGGTCTCGACGGCCATTGTTGCCTTAACAGCCGTGACCCCTCCAGCAGCCACCTGCACACTTCATTAGGCAAGCTGCTCTCCTCCGGCCCATTAATCAAGCTGTTAAATACAGGACTTAACACCACACCAAGCCATTTATCTGCCAAGGCCTGGGCTCCAGGCTCCTCCATCCCCTGCGGCGGTTGAGGAAACTGTTAACGCCTCGGAGCCCACAGCCCAGCTCCTGCTCCTGCTTTGCACATTAGCCCGAAGCACATGACCCCCACTCTGGCCCACCTTACCCTTCTCCCCTCTCTGTGACAGATATGGGAGGGAGCCACTTTTGTGCATACCCAGGCTTCACCAGTGTGTCCGTCACCCTTGGCTACAGCTCTGTGGGACGCTCCATGGCTTTCTTCGATTTCCCTTTGCATTGGTGGTGGGGAAGCTGCTTCTGGCAAAATGTCCAAAGACTGTGACTGTCTGCACGAGCCGTAAGTCCACAGAGTCAGATGGAATTAGAAGGATCTCCACGTAGTTCTAATCTCACTTCAGATTAGTATCTGAGTCCTGGAGAGCGCAAGCAAGTGGGAAGGGTCCTGAACCCAATAGGTCTCCTCACCCTAGGCTGGACTCTCCCTTTAATGCCATACAACTACCAGCCTGGCTGGGGATGTGGATATGGCATGTCCCTCAGGACAGGGCTCCTTCTTATCTGTTATCCAAATTGCTTGATTGCATGGTTTGTCTGGTCTGGCTTTCCATGGCCAGGATGACAGAAAGCACATTGTCCAAAATGACAGCATTGGTTAGTTTTCCTAAGCAAGCCCACATTCCTGAGAGAGCACTCTGGCCAGGGAAGCAGGAAGGCTAACTGCAGATCTTCACCCCTTCTTCCACTCCTCCAAACCCAATCCCCCAGTCTCGTCCACTTCTTCCCCTGCTCCCATCTCCAGGGGATCACACAGATCTGTCCCTCCAACTTCCTCCCCATACCCACTGTTTTCTCCAAGTCCCCAACACCAGTACACACTCCCTGGGAATCTAGAGGCTATTCTGACCAGGGAAACAAGCAGGCTAACTGCAGATCTTCATTTCTCCCTCCATTCCCCCAAGTCCAATCCCCCGGCCTCATCCCCAGCTCTGCAGCAGACCTTCTGCTGTGGCTTCTTCTCACTCTCTGACCCCATTCCCAGGGGACTAAGCAGACCCTGGTGGAACACCCTGCTTTCCTTCCTCCTAGGGACCTCCTTCAGCACCCCTTCCTAGTCTAGCACCATTCCTAAATGTCAGCTCCCAATACCTAGCAATACATTTTACCTGGCATCCACAGTGCCCATACCTATCAGGAACCCAGAAGAATTTCCTACAAGGCAACTCACAGCCACTACACCAGCAAAATGAAAAGACAGAAAATACACATGCATTTATATGCATGCGCTCACCCCAACCACGTAAAGACCTGTTGGGAGCACAGCATAAAGTCCTTGTGCCCACAGATCTCCAGAGAAACCAGGAATGTGACACACCACACAGGACTGTGTCCCCGATGGGAAAGATCTAAAACCTTGCTCTTCCATCCAGAAAGCTGGGAATTGGAAGTGATTAATAGCTTGATGATCTGTCTTATCTGTTGAGCCAGGCCATATCAAACTCATACAACCAGGACCAGAGGTAGCTAGTAATACAACTGATCTTTACAGCCAGGGGCTCCCCAAACTCTCATAGCCAGTACCAGAGATATCTAATAGTCTAAATGACCCTTATATTATCTGTATAGCTAGAGGCTCCCCCAAGCTTCCACAACCTGGACCAGAGGTGGCTAATGGACCAAATGACCCCTATATTATCTGTTTGACCAAGATCAGGACATAGCCATTCTCAGATCTTTAAACTAGAACAGATGGTCTATCTCTAGAAACCATCTTCTTAGAAGATATGGTGGATACCCTGAGTCAACTTCTGATGTGATTATGCTTCCTTTTGCACCAGGGGTTGTATTACACCAAGAAACTTTTTTCCAAATTATACTTTGATTAAATTTGTTTGGAAGAAGTCACCTGGCATCACACTTTCTGTGGTGATTTGAATAGGTATGGCCCCCATAGACTCATGTATTTGAATGCTTGGCCCATGGGGAGTAGCACTATTGGGAGATGTGGCCTTGTTGGAGTAGGTGTGGCCTTGTTTGAGTAAGTATGTCAATGTTGGGGTGGGCTTGGCAGTCTCATGTGCTCAAGCTATGCCCAGTGTGGTAGACAGTTCACTTCCTGTTGCCTGCTGATTCAGATGCAGAACTCTCAGCTACCTCTCCAGCACCATGCCTGCCTGCATGCTACCATGCTTCCCACCATGATGATAATGGACTGAACCTCTGAACTGCAAGTCAGTCCCAATTAAATGTTTTCCTTTATAAGCATTGTCGTGGCCATGGGGTCTTTTCACAGCAACAGAAACTCAAACTAAGACTCTCCCCAAGTTTGATCCAGGTTGATGAAGTCAATCTGAACAGAGTTTTCATTCTCATTTCCTTGCAGTCAACTTTGCTGCCTGCTGTAAGCACCAGCAGGGTCCCCTTTAAAGACCTAACAAAGAAAGAATCGCAGACCAATTTTCCTTATGAACACAGATGCAAAAACACTCAATAAAATACTTGCAAACCAAATCCAAGAACACATCATAAAGATCATCCAACATGATTAATTAGGCTTCATGTCATGGATGGTTCAATATATGTTAAACAATTAATCTACCATGTAAACAAACTGAAAGACAAAAACCACATGATCATCTCATTAGATGCAGAAAAGTTCTTTGCCAAATCTAACACCCCTTCATGATAAAAGGCTTGGAGAGATTAGGGATACAAGTGACATGCCTACCTCAACATAATAAATACAGCTTATAGCAAGCCCATAGCCAACATCAACTTAAATAAAGAAAAATTCAATTCCACTAAAATCAGGAGTAGGACAGGTTGTCCACTCTTTCCATACGTACTTGAAGTCTTCACTGCAGCAATAAGACAACTGAAGGAGATCAAGGGAATACAGATCGGAAAGGAAGAAGTCTAAGTCTCTTTATTTGCAGATGCTATGATGGTATATGTAAGTTGTAGGGGAATGTGTTACAGTTGTAGTGTTGCAGAGATATCCTGACTTATCAGGAAGCCAGGCAATACTTAGAGCTGCAATAGGACAGTTCTGGAGGCTGGAGCCCCAATAGGACAGCTCAGCCCTGCTCAGCCCTGGAGGACAGGTGTCCTGGCTATGGGAAAGCCAGGCTACCTAGAGCCACAATAGGACAGCTCAGCCCTGGAGGAAAGATGTCCTGGCTATTGGGAAGCCAGGCTACGTGAAGCTGGGGTGCGGTGGGGGATGGTCTCCCCGCAGGCTATAGCAATCCTGGATATAATCTGGAGAGCTGCTACAGCTGAGCTCTGCTTTGCTCCCTTAAGGGAACATCCTAGCAGAGGTATCCGCTTCTTCTCCAGCCTAAGACGTTTCTTCTTTTGCTAACACTCTGCTAAAGGGGAAGCCCCTGCAGAAATGTAGCCATCTCCTCCAGAGAAAAGTTGTTACTTTTTTTCTGCTCAGCCTTGCTCAGCCCCCATTAAGGAGCATCCTAGCAAGATTTTTCTGCTCAGTCCCCAAAGGGACATCCCATCCAGGTTCTTCTATTCTGTAGAATGAAGATCGTCACTCAAAACTCTTTTGGAAAAAAAGATTTATTTGGGAAGGAGGAGTCCAGGAGAGTGGCTGCCTCTGCCGGGGGTGGGGGGGTGGGGTGGGGGATAAACCGTGGCCCTTAACTGAACAGGCAGAGAGGCTTAGATAGGGCTTCTTAGGGGCAGAGTTTTCCCAGAGAGAAGAAAGATTGATTAGTTTTTCCCCTGCTCATGGATTGGTTAGTTTAGTTGGTCAGGGGCAGAGATGGCTCTGATTTCATGGTCAGACTGTGTTTCTTTCACTGGTCCTTTTTAGGTTTTTGACTCTAATCTTAGGACCAGGGCACATTTCTTTCACTGGCTCTGATCCTAGGGACAAAGTGTGTTTCTTTGACTCCAGTTTCGGAGCCAGGGCACATGTCTTTAGTCCTGGGTTCAGGGATAAAGATGTTTCTTTCCTGGCCCAGCCCTCAAATACAGGGTGTGTTTCTTTCACTGGCTCTGGGTTCAGAGTCAGGGTGCTCAGTGCCTGCTCCAGTTGCCCCCTTTACCCTACAAACAACAAAACAAGTGCAAGACTTGTATGATAAAAATCTTCAAAGAAAGAAATTGAAGAAGATATCAGAAGATAGAAAGATCTCCCATGCTCATGGATTGGTAAGATTGACATAGTAAAAACAGCCATCCAGCCAAAAGCAGTCTACAGATTCAATGCAATCCTGCATCAAAATTACAACACAATTCTTCACAGACCTTGAAAGTACAATTTTCAGCTTCATATAAAAACAAAAACCCAGGATAGTTAAAACACTTCTAAATAATAAAAGAATTGCAGGAAATATCACTATCCCCGACCAAGTTGTACTACAGAGCTATGGTAACAAAAACAGCCTGCTACTGGCACAAAAACAGACATGTTGATCGATGGAATTGAACTGAAGACCCAGAAATAAATCCACACACCTATGGAAACCTGATTTTTAACAAAGAAAACAAAATACACACTGGGGGAAAAAAAGATAGCATCTTATCAGTTACTGCTGGTCAGTGTGGATGGCTACATGTAGAAGCATCCAAACAGACCTGTACTTATCTCTCTGCACAACACTCAACTCTAAATGGATCAAAAACCTCAACATGAAATCAGATAGATATGTTGAACCTGGTAGAAGAGAAAGTGGGGATTATCCTTGAATATATTGACCTGCACAGTCTGAACAGACCAGATAGCACAGACACTAAGATCAACAATTAATAAATGGAACCTCACGAAACTGAGAAGCTTCTGCATGCCAAAGAACATCATCATTCAGACAAAGCAGCAGCTGCAGATGGGAAAGATTTTTACCAACTACACATCTTATAGAGGGCTAATATCTCAAATATACAAAGAACTTTAAAAAAAAAACTAGATAGCAAGACCACAAATAACCCAAGTTAGAAATGGGGTGAAGATCTAAACAGAAAATTCTCAATAGAGGAAACTCAAATGGCTGAGAATCACTTAAAGAAGTGTTTAACATCCTTAGCCACCTGGGAAATGCAAATCAAAACTACTTTAAGATTTAATCTCACATTCATTAGAATGGCTAAGATCAATAAAGCAAGTGACAGCACACACTGGCAAGGATGTGGAGTAAGGGGAACACTCATCTATTGCTGTTGGTACAGCCACTGTGAAAAACAGTGTATTAGCTCTTCAGGAAGACGAGAATCCATCTACCACAAGATCCAGCTATACTCTTGGGCACATACTCAAAGGATGCTTCATCCTACCACAGAGACACTTTCTCAGCCATGTTCATTGCAACTCTGTCTATCATAGGCAGACGTTGGAAACAACCTAGATGGTCCTCAACAGAAGGATGGGTAAAGAAAATGGGGTACATTTACACAATGAAGAATACTCAGATGTTAAAAAAAAAAGTCATCATGAAATTTGCGGGTAAATGGATGGAATTAGAAAAAAAAACCATCCTTAGTGAGGTATCCCAGACCGGAAAGACAAATATGGTATGTATTTGCTTACATGTGGTTATTAGCTATTAAGTCAGTGAGGGGAGGAGGGATGAGGGAAGGAATACAAGATAGACAACTAAAATTAAAGGGCCATTGAGGGTGGTATGGAAGCCTAATAGAGTAGAAGTTTCTTAAAATATATACATATATGAAGGTAACATAAATGAAATCGCCCAATAATGGGTGTGATGGCTATTCATGGTTATCAACTTGATTACAACTGGAGTTAACCAAAACCCAAAAAATGAAGAGGCACATCTGTAAGATAGTTTTTGTTTAATTTGAAGTGGGAAGGTCTACTTCTAACCATGATTACACCTTTAATTCAGATATTTTGAGTTTGGAAAACTCACCTCTAATCTGGGCCATGCTTTCTGCTGGAAGCCTATATAAGGACCTGGAAGAAGGAAGCTTTTGCTCTTTACCTGGTTACCCTTGCCTTGATAGAGAGCTCATTCTTTCACCGGCATTAGAGCCTACTTTACAGGAGTCCAGCCTGTACCGAATACCAGCTGAGACATTCAGCCCCATGACTGAGCAACCACTGGGTTCTTGAACTTCCCATTCATAGCCAGTCATTGTTGGATTAGCTGAACCACAACTTATAAGTCATTCTAATATATGTATATATGTATGTATGTATGTATGTGTGTGTGTGTGTATATGTGTATATATACATATTGTGTGTGAATATATGTGTGTATATATATGGAGAGAGAGAGAGATTCAGTCTGTATATTCTGTTACTCTAGAGAACCCTGACTAACACATCAGGGGAGCTCAACTGGTCACCTCTTATCACCAAATGAATCTTTCATCACTGGGAATGGGTCACATCTAATTGAGTAGCTGGTCAAAAAGGTTCCATGGGAACCCCAAACAACCCAGGCTGTTGCTAAGGCTATAGGTTACTCTCTGCATACTGACACTAAGCCCCTATGCTGAAGACAACACCTATACAACTGAACGTGGAGAAGTGAAGTTGGTGCCTATACAAAACCTTTCACCCTTACGTTCTAGCCTCTTTGGTTCAGGAAGGCATCAAGCAAACTGCCAAAAGAGAAACCTAAACACCGAGCCAGCCACAAACCCTTTGATCAACAATGGTGTCCTACGTGCAAAATATGCTAGGGCAAATGGTGTCACAAAGCTTGTAGGACTAACCAACCAATATGTGATTTGACGTAAGGCCGACTCTATGAGATGGAAGCCATACCCAACACTGGTTGGATGACCAAGAATTTGAGACTAGATAGCACAGGGACCTAGGGTAACAGAAAATACTATTATTCTAAAAAAGAAAAGCACTCATAAAATGACTCCTGATGACATTCTGCTGTACTCATAGATCAGTGCTTTGCTCAGTCACCATCAGAGAAGCTTCCTCCTGCAGCAGATGGGAGCAGATGCAGAGGCCCACAGCCAAACATTATACAGAGAGTGAGAGACCTTCAAACAGTCAGTCCTAAATGGGATGTCTCCATCAAATTCCTTCACTCAGAGCTCAGGAACCCCAGGGAAGAGGAGGTGGACAAGAGTCAGAGGAGATGGAGATATCAAGAAAACAAGGCCTTCTAAATCGACACGCTCAAAGTTCACATGAAATTACAGAGACCGAGGCAGCATGCACAGGACCTGCCTGGGTCTGAACCACGGCCTCTGCATATATATTATGGTTTCCAGCTTAAGGGTTTTATGGGATTCCTGAAAATATCAACAAGGGGGTCTCTGATTCTTGTTCCTTCTCTTGGGCTCTTTTCCTTCTGTTTGTCTTGTCCAACACTGATGTGATAATTTTGTTTTATTTTATCTATTTACCTATTTTACTTTGTTATATTTTATTATTATGCCTTATAAGCTTATTCTTCTCTAATGAGAGACAGAAAGAGAGTGGATCTGCATGAGAGGGGAGGTGGGGAGGAACTTGGAGTAGTAAGGGGGAGAAAAAGCTGTAATTGGGATATATTATGTGAGAAAATAATCTATTTTCAATAAAAGGGGGAAAAGAAATGAAATTTTTAAAAAATGCCTATGAGAACAATCTAGGAATTTATTTTAGCCTACATCTCCTTGGGGTTCAATCCTTGAGGACTTGGTCCCATGCGTGTATTTGAGTGGAATATCATAGCTAAAGAGGACATGGTTGAGGAGCTCCTTTGCCTCATGGGTATAGCAGAAGAAGCAAAGAGGTCACTGGGATGTGCTCAGTGGTCTGCTTCCTTTACCTAGACCCAACCTCTCAAAATCTTCAGAACTTCCTCAGCCTGGTTAGTTTATATTGTCAATTTGACACGACTTAGAGTCACCTGGAAAGAGGGAACCTCAGGTGAAGAATTACTTTGATCGGGTTGGCATGCAGCTACCTCTATGGTAATTGTCTTGAGTTGATATGAGAGGGTCCTACACACTGTGGAAGGCACCATCCCTAGGCTGTTTATAAAAACTAGCTGAGAGAAATCAAGGAACAAGTTAGTAAGCAAAACTCCGCCATGGTTCTGCTTCGGTGCTTGCTTGAGTTCTTGTCCTGATTTTCTTCAGTTATGATGGACCATGACCTGAAAGTCTAAGCTAAAATAAATTCTTTCCTTACCTAAATTATTTTTGGTTATGGTGTTTATCATTGCAGAAGTAAACAAAACCATTCCCCAAATCGTGCCTAGGAGTCAGGTTTTCAGTGCATGAGCCTGAGGGGTCATTGCATACTCAAACCTTAATCTTCTGTCACAAGCTCTTTGGAAGTTGGCCTTGACCTTATCCCAGTCAAGATATAAAACATAGTTCCTCTTACCTTGAACTTGAACCAACTCCAGTGCTGCTTCCCTCTGGAGGGCAATAGGGATGTTGTGCCCATTAGACTGGGCAGCTTCCACTTCTGGGTCATAGAACACTGGCTCACCACTGTTCCCTCCCAACCGACTGCTCTAAGCTGTGAGAGACCAAGGAGGCTTACTCCTCACCCTTAAGTCAACTCCCAGATGACAGCCAGCTCCAACTGCAAGTCACACTGAGTGTAACCCAGCTCAGGTGAGCCGTTAGCTAACTCTCCCTGCAGCAGCAATACAAGACTCCCGAGGAAGCCACCCAACTGAATGACCAATTGTCATTTTCAGTCATTGGGTTTTGAAAAGCCTGCCGACTGTGCCGTCAGTCACCAGTTGTGGCTGCATTGTGCTGATCCTGGGTACCCAGGACAGATGAGGCCATGCTGAATGGAACCCCCAGGACTTACATCTGGTCTGACCCTGCTTTCACATAGACGTGATCTGAGCAATTCATCCTGCCCAAGTCTTATTTGTCTGAGACTTCCCACCCACTCTGGACTGTTTTGTCTGAGTGGCATTGTTTTGGTATGAGTTGGTAGAATACTAGGAAGGGCGTGTGAGCCTGAGGCTTGCTGATTTTCTGTGTAGATTCATCTTACTGGATCTCACCCTGGCCAGGTGAGTAGCTTCCAGGACAAGATAGTGGGTTCTTGGATTAACCAAGGGTGGACAAAGTGTTTGTATCCACAGCTGATGATGTCATCAGTGCTGGGTGTGTGCATGGCACAATTTCTTGTTAGGATCCCTGACAGGAGACACCTCTTCACTTCTCAGGAGTTCCTTTTGCCTCCAGAAATTAAGATGCACCCTCCTTTCCTATTTGTAGATCCCAACTCTACAGTTACACATTTCCGAAAATTCTAGTCTGATGACTTGCTTTGCAGCACCCAGAACTAGGCATGGTCCCCAGCTCCATCCCTGTCATTCCCAATCCCTAAAAGCCATGATTCCTTGTACTGAGGTGGGAGTTTCATCCTCTTATCTTCCTTGGGTAGGCACCAATGATAGAGAGCACCCTTGGGGTCTGGGTATTGAAGGAATCTTCCTGGCTCTACTGTCAGGACTTGGGGGAACTTTATCAAACAAGGTAAAGAGGAAGAGTCACGGGGCCCCTAAAGTTCTGATTCTTCAGACTAACTGATTTCACAGAAACAGGAATGAGCTATTTCTTAACTGTCAGAAACACACTTTACTAACAGAGACACACAGACTGAAAATGAAAGATCAAAAATGGCCAATATCAATAAACCCATAGGAACAGCAATGCTTGGACCTGACAGAGGCTTCAGGCCAAATTAGTCAGTATAGATTTTTTTAATAAAAAGGACATCACACATTAATAATGGGAATAACACATGTCAAGAAATATGATTGCAAGTACATATGAACCAAATATTGGTACCCCAAATTTCATAAAATGAGCGTTATGAGACATAAGGGAACAGAGATCCATATTCAGTAACAGTGATTTTAATATTTTAATATCATCAATAGGTCATCCAGACAAAGATGAAACAAAGAAACTTCAGAGTTAAGCTGCACCATAGATCAAATGCCCTTAACTCATATATGTAGGATATTTTATACAAGACCTTTGAAGTACACATTTCTGAGAAGTCCATGGAATTTTCTACAAAAATAAATCATGTTTTAGGCCATAAAGCAAGTCTTAATAAATAAAAAAAATTGAAGTAACTTCTTGTATCCTATTAGATAGTAATAGAATAAAACTAGGAATCCATAAGAAGAGAAGCTGCACAGATCCACAAATATTAAACAGCATGATCTCAGATGACCAGTGAGTCACTGAAAATGTCACGGATGAAATTGAAAGGTTCCTAGAGTCAAATGAAAACAAAAGTACAGCTGACCGTAAGCTTTGGACATAGCAAAGACAATTGATCGGGGACTTTACAGTCATGATGACTACATTAAAGACAGAGAGACCTGGCAAGTGAGACTACACCCCAGGCTTTATAAAACAAGAACAAGCCAAACCCAGATTCCGTATAAAGAAGTAATAAGGCTCAGGGAAGAGATTGAGGAAAGAAAGATAAAGGGAAAATCACGAAGAATCGATGAAATAAGAACTGGGTTCTTTGAAATGAAAACAGGATTCAGCCCTTAGCCAAACCAACCAAAAGGAAGATGTGACCCAATTTGATAAAATCTGAGTTGAAAGGGGACATTACAGTAGGTACCAATGAGATAAAGAGAGTCATTAGGGAATACTTGGAAAGCATATTTAAAAAACACAAACCTTAAAATTCTGAAAGAAATTGATAATCTTTGGACATATACAATATACTCGAATACTCAAATTGAATCAAGACGTTTGAGAGTCATCAAAACATTGCAAGCGAGGGTGTTGTGAAACCACTGAACTAGACCACTCCCTGGGTAGAAAGAAAGGTTTTGGGGGATCAGATTGCCAAGGCTATCCGAGTGCAGGGAGCAGAGAGAAGAGCAAAATGGCAGGGAAAGCGAGGCAGATTTCATATGATGATCAGCATGCCAGGGCCTTTGAGCTGGTACAGGCTGTTCAGGTTGACAGAGAGCTGCATGCCCTTCCATCTGGCTGGCCTTTGGGAGTGAATTAAGAGGGGTGCCTGTGGTTTAAGGGGAGACCCTGGTAAATAGAAACCTGCCTTTTAGGCCTCTGTTGGGCCAATAACAATCTTTCTGTTTAATGGGCCAGAACCCTTCTGTTAGGACCTTGCCACCAGCACTGCCATTTTGGTGTTCCCACACACACACTGGGCCTAACAATAAACTAAATAGAACAATTGTCAACAGTGAGAATAAAGCAATAATAGTTTGTCAGCCAAGAAAAGCCCAGAAATGGACAAATTTACTGCCAAATTCTACCAGATCTTTAAAGAATAATTAACACCAATGCTGCTCAAAGCAGTCCATAAAAGAGAAAGGAAGGGATACTATCAGCTTCATCATATGAACCACTGTTGCTCTTATACCCAAGCCAGAGAAGGACACAATAGGAAAGGACCCTTTACACTGCCCAAGGGAATGTAAGTTATACAGACACAGTGGGGATCAGGACAGGGGTTCCTCAAAAAGCTATGGGGAAACCCAGGGTAGAGGAGGCCAATGGGATACACAACAAGAGAGGAAAATGGGTCCTGAGGGGTGCTGTGAGCAGAGTTCATTGATACATATCTACGAAAATGTCATAATGATGCTTAATATTTTGTATACTAATTTATAAATATACATTAGTTCAGTTCAATGACTGGTCAGTTCCACTCCAATTTTAGAGTCAAATTTTATGTTCACATAAATATGAAACAAGAGCTGTGATTTTTTGGCAGCCTAGTTAGTCTACCCATTGAAAACGTGTTTGCTGAGACCAAGGAGTTTGTACAAAGTGTTCTGCTTGCCAGCAAAGACACAGAGGGGAAGAAGGAGCTTGCAATGGGGAAGGGGAACGTCACAAAGGAACTTGTGTGAGGTGGGTCCTCAGAGCAGGAAAACCAAGGCTGGGGAACACAGAGGTGGCTCCACCCTGGACTGACCGAGTGCTGATCGCAGAACCCAGGCCAGTCTGCAGAGTGGCGGGAGAAGCCCACTATCTAGAGAGGAGCATGGGAGAGGCAGCTTGGGAGAACAGGAGTAGCTAGTGACATGGCTGAGCCTGATCACGTCCTGTGCGGCCAAACCCTGGACTTTGGGTCATGCCTGAATGAAGATGAGGACATGACAGCTCCTAGGTTTGGTTGAAGAGAAGGGTTTTATTGTAGATATGAGGGAGAGACAGCCAGAGGCATCTGGAAGAGTCTAGGCTGAACCAGGCCATGGTGTGGGTGGGGAAGAGAAGAGAAAGAGGGGCAAGCAGAAGCCAAAAGCAAGCCAAGAAACCAAGAGCAGAGGACCAAGAGAATGCATACCAAAAATGGCAGGGTGTAAGGAAGCCTTGGGAAGGGAAGGGAAACCCAGTCCCTGGAGAGGGTTAGGGTAGGGGGTGGGTGAGAGGCGGTAGGAGGAGCTACAGGTACTGAGCGAGACTAGTCCCAGGTTTCTTTGGTATCTGACTGCACCTCTCTGTGTTCCAATGTTAGTCACGTGTGCGAGTTTCCATTCTACCGCACCCTTGACCAAAGTTTGTTGTTGGTCTTCGTCTTCATGGTCCTCGCTACCTCAGGTATGTGGGAGCTTGGGCCGAACGGAAAGTAGACACGTGGGACCAGCCACATGATCACATGCTGAAATCCTTGAGGCGTAAGACAAAGCTTGGGGCAGGCAGGGCAGCAAGCTTCCCTGCATCCTGGTTCTTATGAAGACCATTAGTCAAAGAGAAGGGCAGGTGAGCGGACAGGGCCATCGTATTTGATTGCTCATTGGCCTGAATTAGTGAACTATGGCTTGAGGGCCCTGTTGAGTGCTTCCCTCAACTTGAAGCGGAACAAGTGGCCTGCCTTGTCTGTGGGAAAAGGCAGATGCCCCCTAAGTTTGTTGGACACTGTTGGACACTGCAGGTCTCAGCATTTAATTTTTCTACTTTGGGCTAGATCATCCAGCCAGTCAACCGCCCCCTCCATGCCCTCCTCCCCCCACCCATCCCCATCTTTTAAAGTGTTCTTAGCTTCCCTGCTCTCTTGTCCCAGGGAGTCTTAATGCACTCTGAGTCAGAGTGAATGAAGTTCAGAATAGATGAAGTTGAGACTGAGCTGTAGCAGTGGCGCATGCTGCCCCCTGTCCTCTGGCCTAACCACACAGAGGGGAAAAATGGAAGGCTGGGATGACTGCCAGGGCTCCCCCACGCTCTGTCTCCTCCACTGGGTTGGCAGTCGATCATACCAATATGTTTGCCCCGCAAGCGCACTGCCAAACTTCACCTGGCCGTTCCAGCAATCCCACGGCCGTCAGGTAGCAATGTAAATGTAAGAGGCAAATTAGCCGCAGATTGACAGTTAATCATGAACACTGACTCCCCTCAGGTTCTAGAGTTGCCCAAGGTCACCCCAAGGCCATGAAGATGTTGATATTATAGCATCCTCTCCAACAAAAACAACGGAAGTTCCAAAACAAGGGTCAGATTCGAAGTGACCCTCAAATCCCAAGTAACTCTTGAGTAGGTCTGTCTCTGCAGGAGGCAGGGATGGAGAGGGCCCTGTTGATGATAGATGGCGTTTCTCAGGCTGGATGATGTGATGAAGCTGTGCCGGGTGGAGGATCCAGCCTTCAGAGGTCCCACTGTGGTGGAAGGATGCCGTGGCAGCCACACCTGGATGGGGAACCGCCATTCAGCTCAACTTCTTGTTTCTCAACTCCAAAGACAAGAAGACAGCAGGAAAAGAAGGCTGGCTGAAGCCAGCTCTTTAAAGATGCCACACACACTCCAGGCAGCTTCCCTGCACCTGCTGCTTCTTCAGATGCCATGCAGTCCCGTTATGTTTCTAAAGATGAGGAAATGTGTGGTGGGAAAGAATATTCTGAGGAGCTCAGAGAAAGACCTAGAAGGACCAGAGAACTCAGGCCAGCAGGGTCACCTCCAGCCAGGGAAGACGAAGGCCCTGGAAGGCTGCTTTGCTGGAGAGAGGTCTTGGTAGGTCTAATCAGGGGAGAAAGACAGATATTGGCCATGGGTGGGAGGACTGAGTCAGCGAGGCAAGCCAAAGCCTGGACATCAACATTGACTCAGCTGAAAATCCAAACCCTGGCCAAGTGGCCCCGCCCACGTGCCTGAAGTCTCTCTTTATACCACGGAAGTGCCACCTATGAAAAGAGGAAGGCCAGTGTCTCCGTTGGTGTTCCTATTGCTGTGATGAAACACCATGACCAAAGCAAGGCGGCAAGGAAAGGGTTTATTAGGCTTATGCCTCCACATTGTAATCCATCACTGGAGGCAGTCAGGACAGGAACCCAAGCAGAGCTGGAACCTGAAGGCAGGAGCTGATGCAGAGGTCATGGATGGGTGCTGCTTACTGGCTAATTCTCCATGGCTTTCTCAGCCTGCTCCCTTATAGAACCCAAGATCACCTGCCCAGGAATGACACCACCCACAATGGCCTGAGTCCTCCCCCATCAATTACTAATCAAGAAAACACCTTCCAGCTGGATCGTATGGGGTTGTTGTCTCAATTGAGGTTCCCTCCTCTCAGATCTCTAGCTTGTGTCAAGTTGACATAAAACCAGCCAGGACCGGTGGGCTTTAAATTATCCTACCAGCCAAGCCACTCGGTCTCGCCCTGGCGGATGGGATCATGAAGTGCTGTGGACCCTTTAGAAAAGAGCCTGCAGTTCCTGAAATGGCTGCACACTGGCTACCAGAGAGTCAAAGCAAGGTGTAGACCCGAGCAAAAATGAAAACACATGTCCACAAGAACCTGTGCACTAAGGCCAGGGGCATCTCGAGTTACAGCCCAATGAAGCACAGGTCAGCTTCCAGCTAGATTAAAATAAAACCTCACATGAAAATTATAGTGGAATTGAACTGTAATTCAACTGTTCCTGGATTGAGCATCAGTTGACTGGGCCTCCTGACGTTTATAGGCTACCCCACTCAACCACACCAGATCCACATGCCTCTGGCCTGGAGCCTCCACTGCAGTAGCCCACATTCTGAGACATAAATTAGTATGCCTTAGAAAAGGTAAAACAATAGAAATCGGGCCACGCTATGGGTTTTTACCATAATGGAGAAATTGCACTAGAGGTTTAAAAAAAATGACATAATTGGAAAATGCCAAAATATCTGAAAATCAAACGTATTTCTAAATAACACACATGCCAAAAATGAAGTCCAAAGAGAAAGTTGAATGTATTTGTATGTGCTCATGAATGTGCGTGTGTGCATATGTGCCTCTGTGTGTGTGTGTGTGTGTACCAGAAGACAAAAGATAACCTCAGGTGTCATCCTCAGACACCTTGTACTTTGAGACGGGTTCTCTCATTGGCCTGGTCCTCTCCAAGTTGTCTAGGTTGGCTGGCTAGTGAGGCCCTAGTGTTTAGCATCTCTGCTCCTCCAGTTCTGGAATTATAAATGTGCATTGCCTGTGTTGGTTGATTTTTTTTTTGTCAACTCAGCACAGGCGAGGGTCATCTGAGAAGAGGGAATTTCATTTGATAAATGCCTCCATCAGATTGGCAAACTAGTCTGTGGGGCATTTTCTTGACCAATGAATGACATGGGAAAACCCAGGCCAATGTGAGTGGTGCCACCCTTAGGCAAGGTGCTGGGTTGTATAAGAGAGAAGGTTGTATAAGCAAATCAGTAAGCAGCAGTCCTTCATGGCCTCTGCATCAGCTCCTTCCTCCGGGTTCCTGCCTTGAGTTTCTGCCCTCACTTCCATCAACGATGAGCTGTCATCAAGATGGGTAAGATGAAGTAAACCCTGTCCTCCCACAAGCTGCTTTGGTTACGTTGTTTATTATAGCAATAGAAACCTAACTTAGACAAGGCTATACCTGACATTTTCACATAGGTTCTCAGACTCTATCTTTGGTCCTCACGCTCATGTGACAAGCACTTCACTTATTGAACTATCTTATCCAAGAATGAGGGATATTTGCTAATCCCCATGGTGATTTCAACAATTAGCCTGGGCAACCTCACCGCCACACCGGGACTGTTCAATCTCAGCTCTGACCTTTGGGACTGGATGAGCTTTTGTTATTGGGTGCTGACCCACATACCATAGAGTGCTCAGCAACATCCTTGGTCCCTCATCCCAGGGAACATGAAGTGCATGTTCTTCCCATGGTGTTTGCTTCTGGTACATGTCACTGACTTCTCAATGGAATGCCATCTTTTGGGGGGTCTTGTTTTTAAACCATTGGATTCATTTTTTCATGTTTCCTCCTAGCTGTCTGCATCAACTCAGAGGTTTAGGGGTTTGTTTTTGGGTTTTTGTGGTTTTAGTTTTGTTGGTTTTTTTTTTTTTAATCAAAACCATAATGAACTTCTTGAATTCATAATCTCAAATGACAGAGCTGCTCCATCTCAGCTCCCTTAACCTTTGGGGCCAGATGAACTCTTTCTACTAGGAGGCCTATACTGTACACAATATAGTGTTTAGCAACATCTTTAGTCCCTATCAGTCAATGCTAGTGTATCGCCACCTCCATACACACATCCCAAATCCCAGTAATCCAAACTGTCTCTAGAGATTAACCAGTCTCCCAGGACAGCACAGTTTTGATAAGAACTCTGAGCTAGGTGGAGGACTCCTGGTCAGAGGAAGGGGCCACAGCTCCCACCTCTGCCCCTCTGAGACCAGACTCAGAAGTTAAACATGCAACGGGCCTGCACTTCCCACTCACTAGGACACTTGGCTCTCAAGTTCATCCGATGAAGAAAACCCACAGTCAAGATGTCAAAACTAAAGCAGAAAACACACAGCCAGTTGCCCAGGATCTCTGGGCTAGGTATCACGGAGGCACTGATTCACTGACCGCGCTAATTTCCAGGGTGACATTTTTGTATTGCAGGCTTCCCTGGCACAAGATGCAGCAGCTGGGCTTGAGGCTATGGGAAGGGCCAGGTTACCTGCGTGCATCCTAGCCTCTTCATTGAGTCTCCAAACTGTGCATGCTGCACCCACCAAAGAGCCTGGCTTTTTATAGATACTCAAACATGTTCGGCATTAAGGCCAGGCAGTCGCTGTTTACAGCAGGAGCTCACGAGATCTCAGCCCTTCTGGGAAGGATATAAAAGGCTGACTCGAACGTTATAAAAAAGTTTAGGGGGGAAGGAACACTAATGATCACACAAATACAGAATGTGAAGGAGGCGATGGCCAAGAAGCAATGGAGTGCGACGGGACACAGGTCCTGGTCTAATGGACAGATCCCTGAGAGGCAAGAAAGGAGCTCGCTTCCCCCGTTTCATCCAAGTTCTGATGACTGTAAGATAAATCACATTTGGAGAGGAACCAGCACGACTGGATTAAGTTTTACCACGGTGTTCCTGGCGTTTCTGGCAAACTTGGACCTAGGTCACCTCATTGAAAACTTACATCTGCCGAACACTTGAAGCCTTGCTTTCCTAAGATGCTGTGGAGAGGCAGTTCAGGAAGAGGGGAGAAGCATCCCACATAGGACTGATTGGACTGGGAGTGAGGTTTTACCCAGAAGTGATTCTGGGTTCCATACAACCTGGGGCGTGATCACTCTTTGCCTAAAGGACGAAGGTCAAAGCAACTCCTCACGGAGGGCTGAGCTTTGGTGTATCATCTTCTCAGTGCTAGGATTCCACAGAGCCCAGAAATCCCCACCCCCTCCCTCAAGGGAGGAGCTGGACTTCTTATCTACATTCTTCAGTGTTCCAGAAACACCCTGAACTTGCAGGGTGGAGGGGGGAGAGAAAGAAAAAAATAAACACCAAGGCTTCCAACCTGACTCTTGGAATTGGCTGAGCAAGCTGCTCTCCTAACCAAAGCGCCCCAGGCCAGCCAGGGCTTAGGTGTGAGGAAGCCAGGCCCACTGGTCCTTGGCCATATTGCTCACGGTGCAGTCCAGGGAGCTCATGTTACTTTCCCCTTAGTTATGACAGAAGAAACTTAACAGAGATATTTGTTTTGGCTCATAGCCTTCATCCATCATGGCAGGAAGACTTGGTGGCATGCAGAGTGACAGGGGCTCGTGGCAGGAAGACGTGGTGGCATGCATGGTGACGGGCTCCAGGCAAGGTCCTCTCACATCCTGATGGTACAAGAAGCAGAGTTAGAGAGGGGCTGTATTATTACCTCAACTACAAAGGATCCATCCCACATGACCTACATCTGCTAGCCAGGCCCTCCCTGTCTCCCAAAGCTTCAATAACCTCCCAAAACAGCGCCACTGGCTGGAGACCAAAGGCTCAAACACGCGAGCCTGTGGGGAGCATTTCACATCTACACCATAACAGTCCTTGTGGTCAACAGGCTCCTGGACCCACACCTCAAGGCTGAACTCTGTCCAAATGTGCCTCCTCTCTCAGCAGGGACCTGAATCACCCATTCCCCCAGGGCAGCCTCCTCCAGCGGCTTCAAATTGTGTCTGCCTTCAGTGAGAACAGAAGGGACGTGAGGGTGGGAGAGAGAAGGTGAGCAGGAGATCATTCAGAAACAACACTCTCTTCAGGTCTGGGCTTTGGGGGTCTTCAGAGCTGGGTGGGACCCTGGTTCTTGCCATTCCCAACTGTAACACAGCAAGCCGTGTAAAGCCACGCAGCCTCGAGAAGTCTCACATGTGGGCTGGGTGGTCGCAGACTCAAAATCATGAAGTTCTCCCTAAAACTGAACATTGACTAAGCACAATGGTTCTCAACCTTCCTAATGCTGTGGCCCTTTGATACAGTTCCTCATGTTGTGGGGACCCCCAACCATACAATTATTCTGTCGCAACGTCATAACTGCAATTATTTCACTACTGTTATGACTAAATGTTTGATATGCAGGATATCTGATACGCAGGATATCTGATATGCAACCCCAGCCACAGGGGTCCCAATCCACAGGTTGAGAACCACCACCCTACAGGAATGAATAACACAAGCACGGCACAAACAGAGCTGTGTGTGTTCCTGCCCGGAAAGGTCACTGTCTAAACAGAGCATGACATGTGACTAAGGGTGGCTCTCTTCTCCTAGAATAGATGCCACACAAGGGCTGAAATTGCCCTCACTGCCCCACCCTCTGTCCCAGGGCACAAGGGCACACAGAGGATGGTGGATGTGGTTTTAAGTGAGGTCAGAGCTGGGCACCCCTCCCATTTTCCCCTCTCACCCCCAGTACTGTCTATGCAATCTTTCTCCTGCTCTGTGCACATCCCATCTGCAGCGCTTTCCACAACCTGGATGGGGTATTTCCCCAACACACAGATAAAGGGATGCTAGTCAAGTGGGAGACCAGAGCCACGGCTGACCTTGAAAAGCCTGGCTGCACTGCCCCTTAATAACAGAACTCTAAAATATGTAAAGCAAAGCAGATAAACTAAGCAGAAAAGAAAGCAAGCCACCATTGGTCATTTTAACACCATTCTGTCAGTAACAGGAGAAGAAGACAGAAGAATTGAGGACGGCAGTAAGGTGCTGGGCAACTGCCAGACCACTTGACGTGACTGGTATTACACCGTGTTTAAGTACGCAGAGATAGTCGCTAAATAAAATGTATACTAATGCTGTCAAATAAATCTCAGTACATTTAAAGGCACTGAAATTCTAGAGAATATGTTTTCTGACTAAAACAAAAGTCAGTCACAAACCAATAAAAGAAAGATACCTCTATCCCCCCCCCCACCAAATATTTGAAAATCAAAGTGAAATGAATCTAAATAACTTTTGGATCAAAGAAGAAATCACACAGGAAATTACAAAATGCTTTTAGTTGCCTGGTTGATGAAACCCTTGTGACAGGGAGTGTTTGGGGGAATTTAAACAAAGAAGAGACAGCTAAAACCTATGGTCCCAACTTCCGCCTAAAAACCCATTGTTAGTTATCTTCCTGTTTCTGTGACAGAAAGCCCTGATAGATTCAAGGCAGGAGAGTATGCTGTTCGGCTGTTCGCAGTGCCAGAGGGCTCAGTCTGGGGTCACATGATCCAGTGTGCCTGGGCAGAACACAGCAGCGTGAATGTGTCATGGAGGATGCTACTCACTTCACGGGAACCAGAAAGCAGGAAGAAGTCACGGATACTGTGTCCCAACTGTAAGAAAGAAACTAACATGGTCCATTTTCAGCATGCGGCTCTCTTAAGAGTTCACTGGGCAGCCTACTGTCTGACTGGCCCATGGTCAGGAAATGGGGCAGCCTCAAGCCCCAACTTGTTACTTAATTAGTAAGGTCTGTAGCCTAAACCAATAGGAAGGGGGCTTTGAGAAGGCAATTATGTTAGATTGTGGTTTTCTAAATCCTGGCCTATGAAAAAATGAGGACAGGGATTTCTCATAGTTTAAAATTTAAAAACTGTCTTGCACCCAATCAGCATGCCGCTCCTCCTTGCCCCTTCTCTATGCTGTTCCCCTGTCTGCAGACTAGTACAGAAAAACTGCTTCATTTACACTGCCCCTTGAATTTGTGAGAACTTCTTTCTCACGTAAGGACCTGTCCCCAGTGGTGCAGCTCTTCCAGTTAGGCCCTGCCTCTATTCATCACTGCTTCCCAATAAAGCCAGCATTGCAACTCCACCAAGGGATTAATCCATGGATTAGTGAGAGTCCTCAGGATCTAGCTGAGTCTGGGGACGGATGACCTCACTGGCTTTCCCAGGGGTGTGCCCCACAACCTCCACACCAGGCATCTCTTAGTCTAACTACAGTACGCTCAAAACAGCAGTAGGAGAAGTGTGAGCAGCCTTTGCAGGTTTCCTACAGATACTTCAAGTAAGGGGCATGGGCCCTTTGAGTACGGACATCTCAGCCAACTATGGAGAGACAGTTTGAGAAGAGTTCCTGGCGATGACAGTCACACTGCAGCCTTGGGGTTGTCAGCCAAGTGAGAACCTCTCACACAAAGTCACCATCACAAAGTTGGCTTGGTCTTGGAAACCTGACTGGAGTGGCGAGAGAATAAAGAAAGGACAGGCAGACAGAAAAGCTGGGATTGGGTGGTCCACGGTGCACTCTGATGGAGTGGCACCAACTGTGGGACAACCCAGACCCTTACCGAGTTTACTATGTATGGCAGAGGGTAAGGGTTAGCTAGTTTGGGTAGGAGGTATCTGTAGGAGCATTCTCGGGCCGTAAACACCCGGGAATGAGGGAGCTGCTCTTGGTAGTTTTTACACAAGCTGTCAATCATTCAAATGTCCACATTTGTGCTCAGGCTGGAGGAAGGCTTCACCATCCGCTGAGCCTGACCCAGGGAAGGCTTTGCCACTCCCACTGGACTGAGGTGTTGGTCCTTGACATGTTACGCCCATGTCAAACAATACACATTCACTTAGGACTCCATTTCCTCTTTACACGTTCACTGGGCTTCTCAGCTCCCCACACAGGGTGTCCAAGGGAGCTGACCGACAAAACCACATGGGCAAATCCCAAATATCCCTTTCTCCATCCATTAGCTGTAATAGATACTTCTCTGACCAAAGCAGGGAAAGCCTTACTTCTGCCTACGCCCTGCCATACCACATTTTCCTCAAAATTAAAACATTTGCTTCAGGGCAAAGTAGGAGGCTCAAGAGACTTTGGAGATAAATAAAAGCCCATGTGTCTAGGACAAGAGAAACTTTGAAGATTTTCACAGCCTCTCCTCAGCCATATATAAAGGAGTCAGTAACTGCTGCATGGGGGACACCGGCCAGCCCATCTGCAGAGAAGTGATTCTAGGATGGTCGGTCCAGCTGCCTGCAAACTCTGCGGAGGCTGCCAGGGCTGCTACTCTGGGCTGGGCTTTGGTGGACGTGTGTGTGTGTGTGTGTGTGTGTGTGTGTGTGTCTGTCTGTCTGTCTGTCTGTCTGTCAACTCCTCAGGAAAAGTCTGTATGTAGCACATTCCTCTACGTAATGTTTATTCAGCCAATCCCAGAATCACTTCTACTTCCCCCCAACTGCCAGCACGACACGGAGCCCCACCCCTCAAACTCCTCCTCACAAGCCCCACCCAGCCCCAATCCCTAGCTGGCCCCATCCCTCTCCTTAGTTATGTCAAGCCGTAACCAGAAGTGCTCAGCTGCAAAGAGAGGTCTGGTGGTGTCCGTGACTGGAAGATGACAAGTTCAACTTTTTATTATTGTGTTCTATGTGTGTGAGTATTTTTTCTGCATGCGTGTCTGTGCACCACATACATGTAGTATCTACGGAGGCCAGGAGACCCTGGAACTGGACACGTGGATGCTGGGAACTGAATCCAGGCCCTCTGAAAAAGCATCCAGTGCTCTAAAACCCCTGAGCCATAACTTCAGCCCAAGGAGGCTTATTATTTTGATATCTTCTGCTACACTTTAAAGCCAAATACCAGCCAGTAATTAAGTTTAGAAGGTTTTTTTAAAAAATCTTTTAATATTTGTTAGTATTAGTTAACAATTGAAAGGGACTGGCGCTGTCAGGAGGTGTGGCCTTGCTGGAGGAAGTGTGTCACTGTGGGTGGGTTTTGAGGTCTTTTTCCTCACAGCTTCTTTCAATGTGACAGTCAGTTGACATCCTGTTGCCTATGAGATGTAACACTCTCAGCTACTTCTCCAGCACCAAGTCAGTCTACCGCTGCCAGGCTCCCCACCATGTGGATAATGGACAGAACTTCTGAAACTGTAAGCAAGCCACCTCAACTAAATGTTTTCTTTATAAGAATTGCTGTGGTCATGGTGTCTCTTCACAGCAATAGAAAACCTAAGACACTAGCACATTTACATTTAACATACACACAAACACACAAACATTCATACACATGCACATACACATGCAGACATACACACGAATGCACAAGCACATTTACACACAAAGTCTGCACACACATACACCCATGCACACATGTACACATGCACATAGTATGTGTTTGCAAATGCACAGGCATGCACACACAGCACACTCACACCCACACAATGTGTAGGTCATTCAAAATAAGTGGGTTATAATTATATATATGATATATATGCATATATACATATGATAAAATAAAACCTGCTATTTTATGCACTAAAATAGTTAATAAGAATGCAAATGTATACAGATGAACTTGTAATTTATCTATCACAATAAGAACAAGAACATTTCAAAAAATTCTGAGGGTGTTGTGGAAAATATTTATACATGTGCTGTAGGGAAAGCATATATGAATTTAATAAATGTACAAGTATTTACCACATAAAGATTAGGAACCTTTTTATTGGATCCTTGAAACAGAAGTCCCTGAGTTTGTCTGAAATGGTCATATATACCATTTTATAAGAACTGTGGGGCCAGGGAGATGGCTCAGGAGGTGACTGTGTTTGCAGATAAGCCAGAAACCTGAGTGCAATCCCCAGGATCCACACGGAGTCTCCACACACATGCAATAGCATGAGTGCATACTGCTCTCTACACACACACACACACACACACACACACACACACACACACACACACACTAGCTAGCTAGATAAATAAATAAATAGATACAATTTAAAACTTTAAAAACGAATAGATAGAGATTTTAATCAAATAAGTTGGGCAATTTTTACAAATAATTTTTAGACTAAGTTCTCAGCGCCCTCTTCCATATTGCTCTTGTCCTTCAGGAGTTTGGCTGAATTAGTACAAGATCACCACAGAGAAGCACACTGCTCCAGGCTCTGATGAGTCCCCAACCCTGTATGGATGAGGCATCACCCCTCTCTAGCTTCCACCTCCTTCCTGCCCAGGGGCTTCGCCTCCCCATCAGGGGCCTGATGAACCATTGCTCTCTGCCCTGCTCATTCCCAGTGTTCCCTCCCCTGACACATCATCCTGAGGGACTAGGAGTAGACAGACCCTCTGGTAGGCAGACAGATAGGGAAGGATGCCGTCACTAGGCGATAAAGATGGCGAACTTTTAAGATGGCTGACTTCTTCCTCACCCTCCTGACCTGAGACAGCAGCCTGGAAGCTTTAAACAAAGGCCTTGTAGGCTTTTTTCTTGCCAGCAAGCCTCCTGCTGATGGGCTGGCTCAAGTTCAAGGCAGATCAGGATACAACAGTTGTGGACCAATAGGAATCAGCTGCCCTGTTCTTCAAACTGACCAACCCTAAGTTATGGGAGGATGACCCTTCAAAGACTTTAACACATACACACAAGCATACATACATGTGCACACATACACACACAAGCATGCACACACATATACACACACCCTACAACTGTCAAGGAGAAGTTGAATTTGGCTTCTGGAGTTCTTCCTCTGTTTAACAGAGAGTCTTCTTCTTCTTTTTCTTCTTCTTTTTCTTCTTCTTTTTCTTCTTCTTCTTCTTCTTCTTCTTCTTCTTCTTCTCTTTCCTCTCTCTCTCTCTCTCTCTCTCTCTCTCTCTCTCTCTCTCTCTCCCTCATACATGTGTGTGTTTGTGTTTATGTGTGTGTTGTGTGTGTTTTCCTCACTCCTAATAAAAGTCTTTCTCTCCCAGTTGATTCTGACTGATTCTGACTGATTCCAACTGGCTCTGGTTGATTCTGGCTGTTTCTTGCTGGTTCTGGCTGATTCTTGCTGGTTCTGGCTGATTCTTGCTGGTTCTGACTGACTCTGGCAGGTTCTGACTGACTCTGGCTGATTCTGGCAGGTTCTGACTGATTCTGGCTGGTTCTGGCTGCTGTATTGCAGACTCCTAGCTGTTAACTATTCTCCTGACATTTTAGGAGGCAGAGAAAAATGAACCCAATCAAGACCCCTAGATGGTAACAATCTGAGTCTATACTGATGCTCGTGAAGAGGGGGTTGTGCCTGCTTCCCTTGTTCCTTCCTCCCTGACCTATGAGGGATCCAGAACACTGAGAGAACTCATCCAGTGTAACTGAAAGACAAGGGTGGGAGGAAGAAAGAAGGAGGAAGCCAAGTGTCCTTGATCCTCACAACTGCACTGGAGTTTTTTATTTGAATATTATTTCTGTGGTTTTAATGGGAGGGAGAATTCATGGAGAGCCAGGCGACCTTTGCTTTGGCTCACGCCAGGCTTTTCATTTCCTTAAAGCCAGTGACCTCCTCTCCAGCCGTCCAAGATCCCTGCCTATGACTTGACCTGCCAGTCCCATCAAGGGTTTCTCCTGACACCATCCCCTGCTTTTGCTGCCAGGTGAGAGTCACTATTCCCATGGCCACTGTCCACAAGCTGCATCAAAGACCATGATCTCCCCTGCCTCTAATGTAAAGCTTCTTCCAGGAAAGCGTTTCTCAGGTCTGTCGTTCTGTGTAATATTGCAGCATCAGGAGCCATGGTTCAGTCTCTTAGCCACATTAGGAAGCCTGTGCTGGAACCCAGTACCAGCACACGCATGCACCAAAGGCCCCGGGGTCATGAGGTGGGGGCTGAACAAAGCTCATTATCACCCAAGGTGGCTCTGTGGTATGCACACGGAAGAGATGAAGCTTGGGGCAGCCAGAGACTTGCCATCTATCTCCCTAAGCTCACTACCTCCCCAACGTTTGTGCAAACCGCAAAGCACCACAGAGCCCTGTGCCTCCTGCAAGAACTCAGGAACCATTCACTGCCCCAACTGTGTAGTCCCCAGGGAACTCAGCCCTGCAGAGTATACAGAGTGTGCTCCCAACAAGGGCCACTGCGTGACTGGAGGCCGAGGTCACTGAGGATCATTCAGAGGAGTGCAAAGCATGCTAGCAAGGCTTATTTGGCGGGCTGTAGGCAAACAGTCTCCTCTGGAGTCTAAATGTTAAGTATGAACACTGAGGCTGCCAGATGAATTCTGAACAATTAACTACACAGGTGAAGCTCTATCGTGATTGGAAGTGTGCTGTAAGTGGGATGTGTGGAAGCCTGAGAGAAGGACTAATATTAATTGAGTGATAGTTAATATTTGGGGGAAAAAATCCCATAACCCATGGATTTGCCTGTTCCCTCAGGGGAGATTTGGCCCCTCTGGTTTGTTCAGACTTACCAAATCATGTGCTCAACATGCAAGCTAAAAAATCCATCTATAATTAGATCTGCCCCAAAGTGAATAAAAAAGCATTCCAAAAAGGTTTTCAACAAAATAATGTTCAAATGGCCATATGTTTAACTTGGCTTCAAGTCACAGAAATCACCGCAGTATACGCTATTCATGTTGTAAACTTATATGGGCTTTCCAACTGATCCAAAAGCTATAGAGGAAAAAAAAACAAGTTAAATAAAGAGGAGGTGAAGGCTCTAGATATAGGAAGACGACACACACCCAAAGTGCTTATTAAAGAAAAAAAACAATTCAGGTGACTCCAGCGTTCACAGTGCCTCTTTCCAGTGTGCAGACTATGAGCCGAGTTCCAGGAAGCAGCCAAGTTCCTGGCATCAGAGCCAACTTGGGCCTGGCAAAGCCATATCACATATTCATTGGTGTTTGTCGCTGCCTGGGCGTACTACCTTCACAACCCCGATGGGCAGTCCTGCATTAGAAAACAAAAGGTTCCCCCGTGGCCACAACTTTGCCTCTTTGATATAGTGCAGAGCACAGTGACTAGAGAGGCTGCGTAAAAAAGTCCCCTGGTGCCAGCGTCATAGCTGTCTGCTGTTGTCAGTACCTTAGCTCGCCACAGTCGCAAGATAAATAGATGCACAATATTGGGGAAAACCGGGAAATGCTAAATAGTATGAAATTACTCAGAAGTTCCACTTCTGGAAACGGCAGAGTAGGTAATTCCCACCAACACTTCAGCCAAGAGAAAGCAGAAAATCCAGACAAAAGAAAAGTCCGAGAGAAGACATCAAGCGGCTAAGGCGGCAGAGGAACATTACAAGGCACGGATCCAGGAAAGGGGAAAGAGCAGACAGTCTGGGCTGTCTCCAGGGTCCTGTGTCCTTTCCAGAAGAAACAGGTAAGATCTGAGCAGAGCTTTGGATTCCAGGACCAGGAAGGCACACAGAGTCCACCACGGAGGGAGTTCCTGGAGAATCTGAAACTTTGGTTCTCTTTCCAGGTTTTTATACATCCCATCTGGCAATAAACAGGAACAAGAAAGCCCCGGGTTTACAAAAAAAAAAA